>OX155689.1:11427587-11566707 GCA_944547425.1 Eupithecia centaureata
GTCTGCCGCTTTTATTAACATTATTTTAGCAGTACATTTCTTGTTCGAAACCAGAGAAGATAGCGATAGATACTGAATCAGGGTTTATGTATCTTATAAAGATTCGTAGGTACGCTTATATATAACCACGATTGATTTGCAAAAAAATATGAGTAAAAAAATTAAAACTATTATTTGCAAAAAGGTCTACCACTATTAATTTAATATTTTTTATTTCCTTTGTGTTAACATTTCAAGGGATTTTGGCGTCTGAATTTTCACTAAGCAGCATTTTAGAGCCCATTGCCAAGGTACGAATTTAATGTATTCCTGTAGGTTTAATAAAATTACATAGTATCTACCCAGCTAGAGCGTAGTAGGTACTACCATTTTCAACTGTTAAGCGATTATAGGCTTTCCTGTTTAGGTTCCTGTGTTTTAGTTAAGAAACAATAAAATTAGTTAATATGATTTTAGGTATTTTTTGCTTCCTGGAATACAATATTGTATGTAACTACAAATGTATAAATGAGACTTCTTGGCTTTAGTAAGTTTGTCGTAACTTGCTCGTAGAGGCCTACGCCGTAGAATGTAAGGCTATTGCGTGCTACGCTGTAAAATGCTATAGTATTGAGTGCTACGTTGTAGAGGCCTACGCCGTAGAATAATATGCTTTTGCGTGCTACGCTGTAGAGAGCTACGCCGTAGAATGCTGCGCCTTGGCTTCGCCCACATTCGCCTTACATAGCTACGATTTACTTTGTAGAAGGGTATGCTGTTACATGATTTGTTATTGCTCCACAACTATTACTAAGCAGTTTTCTCGAGTATTCTAGATAATTCAATGAACTATACCGTGATTCAAAAACAGGTATTTTTTGTAAACAAATCAGATACAAAATTAAGTAATGTTGGTGGAACATAATAACATATATTTTAAGATACTGGTATCATCAGAGCAAGCTGCAGGAGCTCCAAACAATTCGTGGTTTTGACAGTTTTCATTCATCATTCCATGGTCTCTCATTCGTTATCGAACTAGAATCTGCGTCTTTTTCGCTGCGGTTGAGCAATTATGCTTTATTAGTCTAGAAAATAGTCAATTTTGCACCACGAATAATGTCTTAGGTCACAGATTAAATTGAATCCCGAGTGCAACTCAAGATTGTATGATAACTCACTTATGAAGCCTGGGATTTACTATAATATTGAGTGAAAAAGGGATTTGATCACACCTTTAGCAACAGCTGTATGTACGAGTATGTATGCATTAGGAGAATACTTTAAGATTTAATTTTTTTTGCAAATTTAAGTTAAAGTTTCGTTACATTTTTCGCAGCGATTGTTTTTTATTCGGCATTTGGAACGGAGGAGAATTCGAATTTTAAATGTCTTTACTTTTCTTCTTTCTTAGATTTTCATGTTCCAAATTCAAATTTCTTATGTCCTTATAAGTTAAGTTCATTATTCCCAAGGGAGTAATGTTTTTTTTGGATTGTGGCCTGGTTGACCAAGAAGACTTATATTAAGAGATCTAATTCGATTTGTTTGAACTTGGTAAAGTGTTATTTCATTCCACAAATATGGCTTATATCACTTGTTTTCTTTCCTTATTGGGGTAAGAGTTAGGTATATGACGTATAAAGTACTTTTGAAGAGTACAAAGTAAGGAAATCTTAAATGTGAGACAGTAATAGGTAATACTGTCCTACCAGCTAACTTATTATCTAACTTGAAATCGTTTATCAATTAAATTCAAATAGATAACCAGTGGTACAATCAAAGTCCAGGCTAGGTTTTTTATTCAACCTCACAACATAGACATTTTTACCCATCTTTCACAAGGGAAAACTAGCCGAGTCCGGTTCGAACGGTAATTTCTAAAATCCGGGCTTGAAGACATATTTATTGGAGTCCCTTGGGGGCAGTGGGTCAGTCCCCTGTGGGATTACCCGGGGCTTCCCTGTGGCTAATTTGATGGATGATGCCTGGCCGACTAGACCTTGTGTTACAGGATTTTGGGATGGGACGTTAGGTATATTATCCTACTTTTGATCATAGTCCTTGGAAAATTGGCGTAGAAATACTTGTTTTATATAATTAACTAGTTAATCAACGGCTTCGCACGCGTTTCTATGGAAACGTCTCAAGGCTTTAAGGTTTTTTTTTTTGGATTTTCTTATATCCCATGAGAACGGTTTTTGGGAAGAAAAGTAGCCTAAGTGTTATTCCAGGGCTAGCATTTATTGAAATTTTCAGCCCGATCCATTCAGTACTTTTTGTGTGAAAGAAGGAGAAACATTCAAACAAACTTTCACGTTTATAATATTAAGGTATAGGTTAGGTTTATTTATAGTAAGGATAGATAAATGTATGTGTGGATGTATGTAGATGGGTGGTCGGAGGAATGAAAGAATGATAGTTTCTTACTCCTTCACGCAGAAACTACTGATCGGGTTGTAATTTTCATAAAGAATTCGGTCCTTGAATGATACTTATGTATGTAAGTACTTATGAGAATATTACTTTTCTCCCATTGAATGATGTCATCCAGTTTTCTCTTTAATAAATACCTACAGATAAAAAGAAATGTGTAAGTAGTAAAGAAATCAAACAGTTCTCGATTTTTTCTGGGTTTTTTACTCTTTAGAATATAATGAAAAGGATGCGAAAAATTTACCATTATTGCCTAATATCCGTAGTTTGCAGAGCGATCTATCTGAAATGTTATGTACCAATCAACCTTTCGAAACCTTGCAGTTAGTGGAACTGCAAAAAGATTTTTTTTGAAAGTCAGTTTTATCAGCCTTTTCGTAAAGGTACGGTTGTGGCGAAATGGAAAATGAAACAAAAAACTGCCCGTTTTGAAGCCGTAGAAATAAAAGCATGTTCGAAAAACCTTGATAAAGTTTTTCCTTAGCCGTGTATTGTAGGTTCAAGACTGCGAAATTATGGAGTGTTGTGATATCAGGACCAAAATGGAAAATGAAACAAAATACGTTTTAAAGCCGTAGAAATAAAAGCATGCTCAAAAAAACCTTGGTAAAGTTTTTCCTAAGCCGTGCAGTGCAGGTTCAAGCCTACCAAACTATGGAGTGTTGTGATATCAGGACCATGCAGGTATAATTCTTTTTGTACTAGAAAATCTATTATAGTTTGACAAAAACATTATAAATTGTAGGGATAATATTGTTTTTTATATAGTAAAATACTAAGAAACAATTTGTATCAGAAAACACAAACGTTTTTATAACCTTAAAAATCGACATCTTTATTCCTCCAAAATAAATTGAAATGCCTGAACATAATATGAATCGTTGGATAAATATAATTCAGACAGGCAGTCGTTTTTTTTGAATTTATCACTAACTTAATATGAAAAGACGCGGTCAAAAGATGGGACCTAATTAGTCAAGTATATTCTTCCTTAAGAAAAATAATTTCTTTTGAAATTATATTGAATAATGAAGCGAAATTCTTATGAACTTCTAGAGATATCATTATCAAGCACAAAGTTTTGTTTTAATAACTTTACTGGGAGTTTTTCAGTTAATTTATTCTTTGAATGATTATTTATTATTTAAATTAGATCTGTATGTTAATGAAAATAAGAAAGGCATTTCGTAAAATGTCAAAACAAGGGCCTAGACAACGTAACTTCGATTAACGTTGACGATAGTAGAAAAGTACGAAAAATGTATGGATTTGGCTTTATGTCATAGATATGCAAGTGACTTGTTGAAACTGTACTTGTGAACGAATAGATCATTGGTAGACAACGTAAGTTCATTTCGATGGCATCAAGTGAATGGATAACATCAAACTCTTGAGAAGGCCTAATCACTTAAATGAAGCCTTCATTTAAGTGCACGGTTATTACTTGTAAAGATTTTTAATAGTTTGTGAAAATTATTGTTAATAGGAATTAATTATAACTAGTACTTATAATTGAGTAACTGCAGACGATTGCCAACTGTTTAGAGGTAACTCAACTGATCCATACTAATTAAGGTTACCTAGGAATTTGATAGGAATCAGAAATCAGAAATCAATATCTTTATTTCTTTAGGCTTACAAAATAAGCACTTAGACAAGTCAAATTTAATACTTTAGGTACATAATTATCAAAATAATATAAGAAATAAAAGGATAATTGATTTTCATTCCCCTCACTTTTTTGTCCTAGATCTTATTATTTAGAATCAATGTATAAGGAATGGCATTAAGATACTAATAGGCTTTTTAATGTAGACGTATTAATCACGTCAAAAAAGGGGTACAATTTAATTTTGAATTGAAATTATTAATGTTTTTTCTACATGTGTAGGTATGTACCTACCTACTTCGAGTGCTTAAACTTTATTCGCTCCACTAGAAGCTATCGTTCAAATAACAATCTTAGGAAAGGGGAACAAAGCTGAAAGGCATTTGAAGACGTGAGTCGAATAAGGTTTCTTTAAATAAAACAGGTAAGGTAATATGCAACCGTTATAGAAGTGAAACTTACGTCCTAACAAAAACTATGAGTAAAACAGCATTACTACCTGGAGTACAAGTTATGAAAGGAGTGAACTACACCAGTTCGATGAGTGAATGTGGAATTCAAATGTGTGATTAAGACCCAAATTGTTTTTATCATTATAAATTTTGGTATTTTAATCTTCAGAGTTTCACTTCTACTCATCGTTTTAGTAGTAACACGGCTTTCACCGGGCAATTTGTGCAAATACAACCTGGGGACCGGCTTTATGAGAGAAAAACTTTGCTAATGAAATATTCTCTCTTTACGAGCCACTTTATAGTTTCTTTTTAAGAATTTAAAGGTACACTTATGAATTGTTCTTTTATTACATAAAATAAAAATGTTATTTTTTGAGCATGAAAGCTAGTCTGGGTATAGTTTTTGTAAAGTGACTTACAACTTTATTATTAGTAATAGCTTTAACAATCTTATAAATTTACAGCGCTTTAATAAATTTTCAAAAAATTCTATTAGGTATAGCTTATATTCAGCTGGTCTATTCATTTTTTTCGGATAACAGCTGTAACTACTGTCTATTCAATTACATGTTATGTATATGGAAAATTATTTATCAACTAATTTGAGTGAGTAAACTATACTGTAGTATAACCAAGACTGCAGACAGGTGTCTTTAAAGTAGTTAAAGTAGTTTATGCATCACTACATAGTATAAAACATAGTCGCTTTTTCTGTACCTATGTCCCTATGTATGCTTAGATCTTTAAAACTACGCAACGGATTTTGAAACGTTTTTTTTAATAGATAGATTGATTCAAGAGGAAGATTTATATATATGTATAATAAAACCATGCGAAGCCGGGGCGGGTCGCTAGTACTTTATAAAAGTCGAATGACATTTATTACGATATACCAACACAATAACAATTCATACAGATCTGAGTCCCGAATATAGTTAGTATATAATAAAGCGATAGATAGAGGAAACTGGAAAATTTAAATAAATAAAAGTAAAGTTAATGAATGAAAAACTTAATGAATGAAATGAACTTATCAGTGATTGATCCCAGCATAGAAGACTCAGGTGGAAGCGTATTACGAACTCAAGGTTCCCTAGGAGTTTCTAACTAGGTCAGAAACATTTTATACACAGTTGATATGGCTTAAGACAGTAATGACTAAACAGTAAGTTAACTTCAAATGATCTTGACTTTATACAACTAACAATCAGTTCGTGCAAGTAGGTACAAGTTAAAAGTGGAAAAATTATAAGAAGAAATGGAAAATATATTGTTTAAAAAAAATGAAAAGCGTTACTTATAGCTCGCAATTCTTACAACATTTGTGATCTTATATATCAAAAATGAAATTTAAAAAACATTAATAAATGAAACCAGTGAGAAAAAACTATTTTTTTAACTTTTATTTACCTAAAACAGTTAAAACAAAATTACTACTATGTATACCTTAGTAAGAAAGTTTGATAGCTCAATTATCAAAATCGCTTTAGCCTTTAGACAATTAGGTATGTATATGTCAAACACATATCACATAACGACATACATGCATATATATGTATGTATATAGGTGCCTACTTGTATTGTCTCTGTTCGCGTTCGTGTATGAATAAAAATTGTATTATATTTTAAAACTAAGGTGGATGCTGTAAAGATTATCTTCTGTATTTTTTCCATACTGTGCTCTAAATCCCTGAGGAAACCCTTTAGCAATAAAATGTAAGTGTAGTGTGTAGGCATCGGGTTAGCTCAACTTTCCTCTTTAAAACTTCAAAAGCCATGTTTTTAATTTCCAAACCAGTGAACGCGGTACTTCTTTGTGACTCACTGGATTTTAGTTTGGCAAGCTTTTGAATGACCAGATAATTATATCCCTAAGACATATGAACATTAAAATATTCGGTCTTATCATTCTAAAGCAATTAATAAAAAGGGACACACATATTTTAAGCATAGGTGTTGAACAATTCAGAGGATTCTGTTTAATGAAAACCATCATTTGTGAGTAAAGATTTCACTTACTAAATTAACATTTAAATAAAAAAAACATATCATACATTTTTCAATTGGTACCTATTATTTTGTTAAAGCGAAGGTTGTAGAGCGAGTTTTAGGATAGAGCGAAGATGAAACAGTAGATAAAGAAAGCTGTCTAAATCACCATATGCGAGAGAAAGAAAGAGACAGTGTGGAGTTTCAGTAAATGTCACCGATGTTGGTCTTCCTTATCTTCTGTATTTCATTCGCAGCTCGTTCAGTTCCCGCGTGTTCTATTAGCGGGTGTGTATTAAAACTTCTAACGTCCATTACATTAAGAACGTTTCATCCGTCGGTTAGAAATAAACACCCTAATTATGGTTTAAACTGACGCTCTGGCGATTCAGAGTCTACACCAAATTCAAATTGTAATTCGAGTTCAGGCGTTGTACTGTCCGGCAAACAACCGAGAAAAAGAATTTCTAATCCAAAATGTACCTATCTCAAATGTGGTTGAGGAGCTGTATTTCAAAGTTATGCGTATAAATAGCACTTTGAGTTGCATTTTTACATGGAATTTAAACAGAAATCAAGATAAACAACTTATGTACTAACTCTATCTAGCTTGGGTCTAGATGATGCTGTGTGGATTACAGTATCAGTATCCTGGGACGTGATTCACTATGACAGGAGATTTCACGCCTAAATCGTGTGACGTCACAATGTGTTCTAAATACGATTTTGTCAGATTCCACTCTATCTTGTCTTAGGTGTGTAACACGCTTGGATTGGCCATTAGTGAATCACCTGTAGCATCATTTATATTAACATTTCAAGTCGAATTTAGTTTTAAATTTATTTATTGTTGTATTCAATAGTGATAGTTTTACATTGGTCTTACGTCGTATTCTATTTTCATCTCTAATCTAGGATGGCCAGGATTTCATATAATGCGGCTTTGGTTAAACATTAATGATACTCCAAATAGGTTTTTGCGATTTCAAAACTATGACTAAATCTTATCGCTCTCTCACACTATCCAATCCAGAGTTAAGGATAAAATAATTATCTTACTCCGTTTCCGAATAGAGATAAGACCGAGCTAAGACTGAATACGTTTTTACTAATAACATAAATTGGAGTTTTGCTTAGCGCATTTTGCTTAGTCGCTACGTACTTCCCAGTTGCTTTACGTAGGTACTTTTATTAGTTTGCACTTCGTACGTCTCTAGTTCGTACTGTTGCTGAAACTTGTGAAAAGTTGTTTTCAATTTGTATTTTCAGCGTTAAAGTCAATAGTTTCTATTCCTAGATTACTTGGCTTAAAGCTGCTGAGTAAAAGCTTTTATAAGTGGTTCTTACCATGATTTGTGGTTGATTACTTACTTGACAGCGGTATTACACGGTTTATGGAGTATTTTATTCTTCCTTGTGTAAGTTAGCCACAAAAAATGATTTGTCTTCATACCCAAACAACTTAAGGCCCTGTCTGTCGACAATCGGTCATTTTTAAGTAGAAATAGGTAATGTTTCTGAGCAAGCTACATTTCAAATTTATAAATATATATTACTTCACGTTCGTACATAGATTAACAGCTAAGCTGAAAACATAACAGCAGAAACTTTTCTCAATTAATAAATGTTTTCAAAATGGCACGTTTCAGAATTTAATATAAAAATATTTTGATAGCTACGATAAACATCAACTGGGGAGTTATTGTTAAAGTTAAGTAACATTTTTATCTAGAATCCGGTTAGCTTAGTCTTTTGATGAAGATTCTCAATAAATTTAAATATTAATTTATTCGATTATCAGCAGGCGCTGAGCCCGCCGCCCATGCATCAGTACCGCCGTGACCTCTGTCAAGGCCGGACGTGTGCTTGATGTCGTCTCAGATATCAATGACAAACCATACGTAATATTTATCGTGAATATTCGGTTAGAGCCTGTCCAGATGGGGCGTTTTACGTGCGCTCCTATGCGCGGTGCGTTAGGGAGGGACTCGGAGACAGTTATAAACATGGAACCAAATAAAATAGTTCTGGAAAAGTCGGAAGCAAAAAGCACTACAAAGATTTAACATACATCCAATTCTACTAATTCTTCCGTTATTAGTTAATTGTAACGTTTCATGGTTCTATTGGATTATCTCTGATTGATTAAATTTTCCCATACTGCTACTTTTTTTTTAATTTCGTCTATGAAAAGTACGGTAATTTGTTTTTTTTTTGACTGGACGAGGAGTCGCGCACCAGCATCTGGACGGGATGTAGGTATAGTGCTCTAGTATCTGGAGAAAGCGCGAATGTTTAAACGCGAGAGCACTCGCGAGTAAAACGCTCCATCTGGACAGGCTCTTAGCTAGCGTTCCCTGACAGATTGACTATGTTTCATTTCGATTGACAACTAGGATTTAGGCAAATCGAATTTTTGAATATAGAATACCACTACGCTACACAAATTATCAAAACTAAATTTCATTTAGCATCCAGAGATATGATATCGTTTTGCATAGAGTGGAACTGTAACGTAATAGAGATGGCACAAAAATTATTATGATGGTAAATTATAAATTAGGATTTGCGCCCGGGCATTCCAGGTTCTCAATTTCCCGGGATTTCCCGAAATTTCTGGATGATTTCAAAACCTGGTTATTGTACATTATTTCTCGGGAAATTTCGGGTCTTTTATAACAAAACTTTATCATTCCATCATCTTGTAGCATTTCGGATATATTCATACCTTAGCGGTATAAGGTATGTTAGTTAGCATTTTTATTTTGCAGCAGACAGTTAGCTTTGATCGAATTTGAATTTTGAGTATTTTTTACTCATTATTAAAAATAGAGAATTATAAATTATACCTCATATTCGTAATATTTCGCAATATGTTTTATTTTACCTGAATTTACCTAAAAAGCAAATTAGATTTTCTGTAGACTGTTTGCAATCGTCTGCAGTTAGCTCAATGGTTTCAATTGTATACATGTACTAGTTGTATACTAGTTGTATTTTTTTCTATTCCTTAATTGTAATTAACGTTGTTAATAAAGTAGTTTATTTCCTTATTTTATATCTACCTATATATCTGCAGGCAGACTCATTCTGTAAAATCTCGAATTTGAACTCGAATCCACTCTAGTGACCGAGCTACGTCATTCTTTAGCATAGGCTCTATGCTAAAGAATGACGGGCATAGGGGAACGTAGGCTAATGAAAGCTGTCGGGCAATGAGTGATAAGGTAAAATTGAATTGATGGTAGCCTAGCTAATATTTTGAAAAAGATAAATTATGTGCAATTTTTTTATATACTGAAACATGTAGAGATGTGGTACCGATGATGAAAAAGTGTACTGGCAGTGATAGTCCAGATTCGAGAGATATTTTGTACATTTTGTTTGGATCCATAAAGTATGGATCCATAAAATCTTTTGTTTTCCATCAATATTTCTATATTTATTTTCTCTGTTTTGTTTGCCAAATTAATTGATAAATTTTGATTATAAAAATGTTATGATTTGAAAAGCTCTAACAGTAACACAAATGTTACTGATAGAGTTTTGCAATTTTTTGATCTAAAATTAATTATATTTGCTCTAGCATTAAATGGGCACTCATTCATTGCAATTGACAGGCAAAAGGAGCGACTGACTGGTTAAACTGTAAATTGTACCTTATTAAGTACAATTTACAGTTTTAACCAGTCAGTCATATCTATAGTTAAGTACCATTTAATAAAAGAAAAGATTTTTTTATTCTTCATATTTCGAGACTTTTGTATGCCAGTCCCGTATTTTAACTATAGGTATACTATACAAATATATGAAATTGAAAATAATAATAGGAAGAATTTTGACAAGTTTGTCAAATTTTTATTAAAACATTCCTGGAGTTGGCTCCTGTTGCCCTGTTCTCCCCTAATTGTCAAAATCTCAGCATTTTAAACTGACAGCGGATTTCTAAGGGTCATACCACACGGGAAGTTCTCCCGCTGCGGGAATACGCTTCTGGACCGCACTAATCACATTTTAATATGAAATATGAAAGATATGATTTTCCTTCGCGGTTCACAGCTAGGCGGGAGCAATACGACCGCCACATGTAGCTTCCAACCACCGCTGATAACCGGTTCTTACTACATGGACGCTTTCGCGCTATACGTCATTCTGCGCGGATTTATCATCCCCGCGTATCCCTTGTAGTTTGATGGTCTACGGCAGCTTTGCCGAGCGGATACCCGCGACGGGAGAACCGCCCGTGTAGTGTGACCCTAAGTGATATTCGAAATGAATTTATAAAATGCATAGGCTGATATAATAATATGAAACACTGCTGATAGATGCTGAATGCTAGGCTAGCTGAAGACAGGGCGCTATGGCGCTCATTAGGAAGCCTATGTCCAGCTGTGGACCAATACATCATCATCAGCCTATATTAGTCCACTGCTGGACATAGGCCTCCCCTAATGAGCGCCATAGCGCCCTGTCTTCAGCTTGACGCATCCAGCATCTGCCAGCAGTCTTTCGCAGATCGTCATCCCATTTTGCCGGAGGGCGTACTACACTACGTTTGCTACGTCACGGTCTCCACTCAAGAACACGTTTACCCCAACGGTTGTCGTTTCTTCGCGATTATATTATATTTTATAATGATAATGATGAAATATAGTATAGGTACCTAGGCATAACCATACATATTATCAATTTACTTATGCATTACCTAGGAACTTGGGGAGGTCGTTACATCAGGTACAAAACAGGGTAAAGTTACCCATAGTAAAGCATTATTACCTACCTACGCAGGTACCAGCAACACGATGTTATAAAAACTAATATACTAATTAACGGTAGGCATGCGCCATCTATGAGGTAGCCCTTGTCAACTCTCCTGGTTTTTCTGCCGCATTTTTAGCTACTTAGCCCGCCTTAAAAAACTCATTATTATGACACTCGGAAAATGAAAAAAAAATACTATACAATCATTTTATATTGATTTTGAGAGCAAAGAAAACTTTGATTACATAAGAGAAATCATAAAAAAGGAATCCGTCAATAAAACTAGAACAATTAGTAATGAACAGTGAACTAAAGGTTCAAATCAATAAAATAATTAAAAATAAAATGAAGTCGTTTAAGGCCACTTTGGTCTAACTCTTTCAGCTTTTATAAAATAATTAAGGTCTGGCCGTCGTTGGCTCTTAGGCTTCCAGCTTTGCACCCATTTTTCAATCAACGTGTATTTGTGGTTTGACACCTAACTAATCAGATTTAAATCAGTCCTTATGTTAATAGGTCCAGGGCATTATCAACTGAAAGATTTAATTAACAAGTAGAACATGCCTACCACCAAACCTACCCTTGGTAGGCTGGGACGAAAATCTATAACGAACAATCATCTTGTCGTATCTCCAAATAACTTCTGCTCTCCATATACAAAGAAACTACTACCTGCAGATGCATTAAGAAAAGCTTATGCCAACAATAGGGTAATCCCCCAATTTATTCGCAGTCGAGTATTTATACTATTTATTAAGCAAGCTGTAAGGTGGATCAATGAGGCAATATTTAAAAAATAATTGGAAGGTTTATATTTCACTTAGCTGGCAGAGTCATTACATGAATATCATACAAACGGCATTATGATCTTTTGAACTTCGCGTCTCATCGAATCCCGTGAAACCTCTTAAAATTTAACGTTTGTTTTTGGAAATTCCTTTTTTAACGTTAATATAACGTACTAATATTAACGTAAAAATATTATAATAAAATATGCGGCGATGCTGACCTGTGTAGTTAGCGCCTTAAGTAACGTTGCAAGTTGCAGAGCGATGGGCTTAGTTCAGTTGCAAGCGTTATTGGCTTTTTGCTGTAATTTGCATTCGTTTTACTGAAAGTGCCGACTAATGTGCTTTCAAGCAACGATATGTCTTTGCTAATTCGCGCTAGGTTTTTGGCTGTAAACAAACTTTCGTGAACAAAAACCCTAGCTCTCGAGTCAGGGCAAAATGGGGGAAAATGCATTTTGACGTGGCCAAATTATCTTTCGTATGGTGAAGCTTTACATTTTGGATAAGCCAAGCTGGTTCTGGATACTCGTAACTAATATAGTACAACTACTAGGTATTTTAAAATTCTTACTGATTTTTTTGCCAAAACTTTGTTCTATATCCGCAAAAAATAAATAAATAGAAAGTTAAATTGAGAGAAATCGTCACCTTTTAAACACTAACAACAAAGAACTTGGTACAAAAATGCCTAATTAAAATCCAAATCTCTTCAACCCTTCTCAGATAAGAAGAAGGCTTAACGTTTTTATCGGATTACAAAAGAAAATCTTTTCGCGAAATGTTAGAAAAATATTTTTTTTACATAATCAGCAAGTAATCTAAACTTACAGGAAAACAAACATTAAATCTGCTTCGTAGCATAAT
Organism: Eupithecia centaureata; assembly: GCA_944547425.1. Lineage (NCBI taxonomy): Eukaryota > Metazoa > Arthropoda > Insecta > Lepidoptera > Geometridae > Eupithecia > Eupithecia centaureata. The sequence continues at coordinate 11,440,472 of OX155689.1, forward strand.
TATTTTTACGGATTTTTTCTTCGGAAACCTACTTATTAAGATAAATAATTATTATCAAATATGTTCGCTTTTATTTAAGGTGGTTTTCTTATAATAGGTAATCTGATTATAAATTTTAATTGACAGTTATAAAAGAAGCCGACGACAGCTAATTATTTATTAAAACCTTTCAAAGAACAATGTGTTTTGGTTATAAGACAGAACAAAAGAAAATCAAGTAGAGATAATATTATACTTGTATCAGGTAGGGAACAATGAACACACAAAGAACAGAAAAATAATTCTTTGACTTTTGAGTGTATCTATTACAGATTGGCCATGAATGTATGTTAGAATGTAGACCGTATTTTAAAAATAGAAAAGAGAATCTGCAACCTCTTTGGTTCTTTTCCAACATCAAAAAGTTTTAAAAGTAGAACATACAAAACAATCGCTTAGTTTTTGTTGCGTTCAGAAAAAGGCTGCTGCGGGCATGACGTCTTGAGTCATGCTTTATATGACCACCAAGTAAGCATGACCCCTTCTTTCCCTCGTTTTCTCTTGATGTAGTGGAAAACGTCTGTCTCCAGGGATCTTCATGTAATGGACACTTTACACATGTCTTGCCGGAGGACATAAACTACGGAGTGTTTTCATAAAGCGCTTAGTTTACGGAGCTGAGCTGTGGTGGGCGGCCAGTCTCAAGGAAAAGGTTGTGCAGTTTATTGAGGTTATAAATTGTAAGTCGGAGCGCTTAAAAAAATTGTTGTAGTTTTGGTAAGTGCCTATTTAAAACTAGTTCTTAAGGTAGAGTCTTTTTAATTTCTCTACTCCCAGCATAGTAGTTATAATATTATTTTTGAGTCAGAAATTTGGTTTTAAATGCATGGATACAAAGGTTCAGTACATAGCTATCGCTGAAATAATGATGGTGTTGATTAACGGCGGTCTCGGTGTAAAAGTCGAACTCTCTGACACAGTTAGTAACACAGTTAGTGACACAGTTAGTGACACAGTTAGTGACACAGTTAGTGACACAGTTAGTGACACAGTTAGTGACACAGTTAGTGACACAGTTAGTAGCAGCTTCTTTTTGTGTATTTCTGACACTCCTACTACATACGGACATGGTCATTGTGTCCAAACCCCTTTGTAAAACAAATAAATAATGCTGGACAATCCACATAGCACCATTTAGCCCCAAAGTAAGCTACTAAAAGCTTGTGATATGGGTACTAGGTATCTGATATATTTAATACATTATACATTATTTTTTTATTAAACATAGAAAACACCCAATCCAAGGGAACAAATAACTGTAGATCGTACACAAATTTCTTCCGAGGCGGGAATCGAACCCGAAACCTCTTCCATCGCAGGTAGACTCTCGGCCGCTGCGCCACTGAGGTCGGTTGTTTGTGGTAGTATGTTCAGCATTCGACAGAATGCATGCAGATCAAAAAAAAAAACCTCAGGTCTAGGTTAAACTTGAGATTTAGTTCTTAATTGGCCGACGTCTACAGTCCTAAGCCGTTAGCCCTAGTCGAGGTGCTATGTTACACCCACCAGCAGTAGGTACATCCAGCGATGACGTATTTGATCGTTGTCTCGTTCTCAGAAGGTTTGCTTCTATGTTGCTTTCTGCAAAAGAGTTGGAAACATTCGTGGAACGTTTTATAAATAACCTAGATCCGAATAAGACGTAGGTACTTTTCTGTATTCAAAGGAACTTCTATTGAATAGTTTTTTGTTTGACGACGGATGTGGCACGGCTGGCGAACGACACAGTTGCGGGTTCGATTCCCGCCTTGGGACAAACGTTTGCACGAACTGCAAATATTTGTTCCGGTGTTCTGGGTGTTTTCTAGGTAGAATAAAAAATATCTATGTACCTATGTAATGTAATGTATTGTATTAAGTATATCAGTTATCTAGTACACATAACACAAGCTCTCCTTAGCTTGGAGCTAGATGATGCTATGTGGATTGTCCAGCATTATTTATTTATAAAAATACTAGCAACGCCTCGCGGTTTCACTCGCGGTAATTCTCGTTCCCGTGGGAATTCCGGGATAAAATATAGCCTTTGTGTTATTCCAGACTATAATAGTTTTTCCGTGAAAGAGTAACAAACATCCATCCATCTATCTATCCACACAAACTGTCGCGTTTATAATTTTAGTAGGATTAATAATATTATAAATTATAAAGTAGTAGTACCTAATAACATTCTATCATCTGCTTTGCAACTTATGACCGAGATACATTGAAAGAAAGAAAAAGAAAATATTTTTATTTACCTAAAGACTTACATAACAAAAAAACCGTATTTGAAGAAATTTAACTAATATAACATATTTTTCCATTGTGTGCGCAGCAGAGTCCTAGGTAAATATGGCCTCCACTCAGCGTTGTGCTGGATACACTGATGTGTCTACCTAGCGCTGGTTTTCAGAGGAGCCAAGGCAATGAAACGCATTGCGGTTGTCCGCAATCAAACGAACAGGCGCGGGAAGTGTCAAGTATCAGCCAAGCTAATTGATTCATGTGGTCTTAGAGTGGTCGCATGATTACAATTCGATGTCTCTATGATACACAAACGATTACCAACACCAATAAATTAGGGTAAGTATGTATTTGATAGACGAAAACCGAGTTTGGTGGCCACCAAGAGCAACTGAGTATATCTTCCTAAATAGAGAAAATAAAACGACTAACTAAGCATCAACGAAAAGTTTATGATAGGTTTAACAAACTGTACGTGTGAATTTTGTTTATCGGAATTATATGATAAAATGAGTGATGGCGCCACTTTAGGTCTTTGCGCCTTAAAGAAAAGCTTGATAGGTATAAATAGCTGAATTGACGTTTGGTTTTACGAAATTTCTTTGTTTAAATCACTATATTATAAAACAAAGCAGCTTCCTGCTGTCTGTACCTATGTATGTTTTAATCTGGTTTTTTAATAGGTAGAGTGATTCAAGAGGAAGGTTTACTTATAGAAAACATGCATACAATATATATTATTGAACCGAAACCGGTTGAATATGGTAAAATAATTGTGGTCAAACGAAGGTCTATTGTTGATAAAAAAAGAGTCGGCTCCATTGTACTTAGAATAGAATATAGTTAATACTTCTAGTAGGCGCCCTCAGTTAACTAGTTCCAGTAAACACAAGAGCTGATTACAACGGGGCAAGACGTTTCCGCACAAAAAAGAAAATTATTGGACGGGTACTTACAATAAAATTGTATTACAGTAACTAGCCCATTAGGTTCTACGTAGCGTACGAAAATATGGCGTGCCAGGGTTATTGTGTGTGAACCATAAATACTAATTACTGGCCGACTCGGCCCACCGATTAGGGTGCACGAGATTCGGAAGTATTAAAAACAACTGTAAGAGGCTAGTGTAGAAGCTTTCATACGCGGCTAAGCACACATTTACTTGAATAAAAAAAGACTTTCAATGAGCATTGCGCGAGAGAGTCAACAACAGTTTCTCATTTTCGTGTTCTACAATTCCATTTTATGAAACCATGTTTTTTTTATTTATTTTATTTAAATATCCCGTTTTCAATGACTTTAGTGTTAAAAAGTATGATAGTCTTAAAAGGTATTAATGAGTTTCTTCATAGACTGTTCAAATAAAATTAAAATACTACTTCAGTTTACTTATTCCATTCCATATTGGCTTTTATTTTGACTTAGGTATTAATACCATTGAGTATGCGTTTGGGTTTGAACTAAACATATTTTTTATAAACATATTTTTTTTTCTGGCCAGTTACATAAGCAAAAAATGTCGCAAACCAGTGTCAAATATCACTTTTGTCCACACATCTTTACCATATGATATTCGCCGAATTGAGCGGTCTCGAACACGTCGGGCCAGTAAAAGTAAATTTGGCACTGACGATGTATTCCAATGCTGTCTATGGATTAGCTTATAGTTTTAGTAGGTACTTTGTGTAACTACCCTCAACTGGCTAATGTGCTTTTTAGAGTGCTGCTCTGCAATAATCTAAGTATGAATCTAGATTTGAAACTTTCATAGTCATTTACAAAAACCTATTCTCGTGGAAACGTAGCCTATCTTAGCAAATACGAGTTATTAAGAACTAGATGCGACCCGCGGCTTCGCCCGCGAATCAGATTTTTTTTCACACGAATTTCAGAAATTTATTACACAACACCTAGTAGTCATTTTGTTAAAATAAAAAATACATGTTTAATTATTTATTTCATACCGAGTTTTGAGTAAATCGAACCAAGGAAAAATAATTATCCATACACACTTTATCACCCTGTTTAATCCCTTCAGAGGTTAATTTTTGAAAATGTTATTCTAGGTCCTAAACTATCTACGTACCAAATTTTATCTAAATAATCATAATAAATAAATTAAGTAATTACGGAGATTACTTATAACAAACATTCACACACACTTTCCCATTTACTATATAATAGTAAGAAGTAAGATAAACAAGGATAAGTCTAGTTTATAATTTTCAAAAAATAATACCCTCAGACAACGCCAAACCTCTAAGCTAGAAAGCTGAAAATTTGAGATATACCAAAACACTCCTGAAAAATGGGGTGAAACGGGTAATTAAAGTCTGAGATTCGTAGTTTGGCTCCGTATTCAAATGTTCAAGTGCATACAAAGATTTGTAGTTTTATTAGATTGATGAGAAGGACTAATCGTAGTCTACGCGAGCGAAGCTGCGATCGGAAGCAAGTGAAAAAGAGTTTCTATTAACAACGAAAAATAACAGTCAAGGAATAGAAAAAAATATAACTAGTAGGTATATACAATTGAAACCATTGAGCTAACTGCAGACGGTTGCAAACAGTCTAAAAGTAGCTTAATTGATCAATGTCAAAACCAGTCGGAAGCGTCCCCAAGACACTGTCTGCATTACCACGCTCTATGGCAATGCTGATGCGCTGCGCCAGATACTCACCAGCTCTCGGGTCACGCGACGCATCGACCAGAGGCTTAGATATTTTTTTAAAAACCCGGAGAGCCTCGGTATCCCACGGACATAGGATCTCGACTGTGATTACTTAAAAAGTAATAAGTAAAAATATAATACCAACCACAGTGTTCATTATTATTCTTGTATTGTGTCAATCAATGCCTATCCCAGTATCAATTTAACCTGTTCAGGGAAGGGACTTATTTTATGAATAATTTATTCCCACACCTAGATTGTACAAACTAATTCACGTATAAAAAGTAGATTTACTCGAAACGGTCTAATTCTCATGAATTCTCAATTGGGACATTGGTATAGCTCTAAGAAAACAGCTGGGTTAATCTTACTGTTGAAATTAGGTTTATATTATTTTAACAAAAAATCCGATGATGAACATGAAAAATATGCCTCAAGAAAAAATCATGCTAAGTTAATAAACAACTCTCATAGTAATGAGATTACATTACCTAGGAAATGTATTTTATCGAGCCCTTCATCGAACTACATTCTATACAACCAGTTGATCGGTTTAGTTGGTCGGAGTGGAAGGACAGGATAAAATACATTTCCTAGGTAATGTGTTAGTTTTATAAGAAGTTTTTGTAGTTGAGTGAAATATTTTTAAAAATATTTCACTCAACCACAAAACCTTAACTATGTAGTACCTACCCATAAAAATAAGTAGTACCAAGACAGGGCTCTATGGCGCTCATTAGGGGATGTCCAGTATGTCCAGAAATGGACTTATATAGGTTGATGATGATAATAAAATAACACAAGTTCTGCTTAGCTTGGGACCAGATGATGTTGTATGAGTTGGTCAGAATTGTACGTTATTTATTTGATGAAGTACAAGTTTAATAAAATTGCAGGTAACTAGCTGTATTAGATTCCCTGCCCAAGCCGGGCACTCGGGTAAATTTCCTACAGAAATTTAGGAGTTTTGCCGATAAATTTCAGTACTCCCTTTTTTTAGGGAAGTTATTTATGCGACAATCTATTGTTACGAGACGGGGGCGTTTAGTTTTAAATTAACGGAGGAATGCTAAGAACGATGGGAATACCGAAGTAGGTCGAACAAAGTCTCTGTGGAGGTTTAGGTGTCTTTTGGAGGAAAATCTTTATAAACTTTAGACTGTTTGCAACCGTCTGCAGTTAGCTCAATGGTTTCAATTGTAAATACTAGTTGTAATTTTTCTATTCCTTTGCTTGTAATTTTCGTTGTTAATTAAGGAAAATGTTAGGGAACTTATATTTTAGATATTTTATGCTTAGTTTCTCAACAGTTTTTAGGTTTTTGTTATAGACTTGGATTTTTTTCACTAAGCTCAAGTTAATGTTGACGCTCTAGACCGAAAAGTAACCAAGTATGTAATGTAATTGGATATTAAATATAGTCTGTTTGAAACCGTCTTTGGTTAGCTGTTTTACATACTAGTTGTGATTTCTTTCTATTCCTTGATTGTTTTATTGTTGAATCTGCGTTGTAAGAAATAAAAAGATTTAAAGTTTTGAAAATCAAATAAAACCATTTTTTTTGAATAGGTTAAATTAACAGATACCAACTTAAATATTAATAACGTAAGTCAGTTACAATCAACTTCTTTACAAGTGGCTTATATCTTTTCTCAGCTTTTAGTTTAGACTATCTCTTTACCTACCAAATTTCATTTAAATTGGTTCAGTCATTATGAATGCGTGACAGACAGAATTATTTTCACATTTATAATACACTAGCGACCCGCCCCGGCTTTGCAAGGTTTGATTATATGTATAAACCTTCATCTTGAATCACTCTATCTATTAAAAAAAACTGCAACAAAATTCGTTGCGTAGTTTTAAAGATTTAAGCATTCAAAGGGACATAGGGACAGAAAAAGCGACTTTGTTTTATACTATGTAGTGATCAAAAGAAGGGATATCTATGAACGTATAAATGCTTAAATAGTTGCAGCAATCCTTTTAGAACCAAGGTCCTTGGATACTAGGGTATCGATAAAAATAATATCGTGGAGCTTTTACGAAAATATGAGAATCTGATGAGTGATAAAGGTGGTGTAACTATTTAAAACAATTTATAGACTAATTAAAGATTGAAATACACGTTAATAATTTAAATGAGCTTGTAATTCAAGAGTAAAACGCTAAATCGGATAAAGGAATAAAGTCGATTAAAGTGGATTTGTTTTATAGGTGTTAGGGAAGGTAAGAGTGATTGCTTTAAATTTTATCGCGAACTTTCTAACAATTCCAAGCCCTTTAGTTTGGAATTGTTGGGATTAGAGTGATATTCTAAAGGTTCCCTTTTAAAGGGACGTATTTTACTTCTGTTTTGTTTAATTTTAGGGTTTTAGATTTAAGATGTGTGTTTTAATTTATAACGTCTAACGTGACGCAGTAGGCGAATGTCCGGTAGGGTCGCATAAAGTAGCGTTTTTTTTTAGTTACATTAGTTACATTGTTTTTGTGTTTGAACATGTAGTTATATGCAGTCTCGAAACCATTTGAATCTACCCTAAAGGTATTCAAAAACTCGGGGAGTAATTATAGTCTTATTAATGTATGAATGAAAACTTATCTGTCATAGAAGGTATCACACAATTAAATACTTTTATCTAGATAAGAATAGACATGTGGAAAAAGTGGCCTTATCGCTGTGAGTGATTTCTTAGGCAACCTTGGGATGTAGAATATATTATATAGAATTTAATAAGGCGGTTTTATGTATACCTTTTTAACATCTCTCCTCTCGCTTTTGGTAAAATTCAAGTTTGAAATATTTATTCAAAAAATCCTGATTCACAAACCGTTCAGTGATAAATTCGTTGTATTCAAGCCGAAATGAGAATGTTTTGTAAATTGGTCACGTTCTTCGTGATTGTGCAATATGTTGCGGCGACCTACTCTGGACACATAAACAAATAAATTAGGAATATGTAAATTATTAAATTTAGGACGTACTGAAAAAATGTCCGAAACTTTTGAGTGAAAAACCATTCGTGAGGTTATTCCTAATTGAAGGCTTTTGCGCTTGTCATGCCACTAACTCTTGTTTTTAGTTTTTTCACATTTATACTATTTGTGTATACTTTGTTTTTTTATTCTAATAAATAAGCAGCGCGACTAAATCGCAGTGCGATTAAGGTCTAAAGATCTCTAAAAGATATTCTTACTTTAGATTTATGAAGCAAAATGCAGAAAAATCCTAAACTTTTATGAGCCATCGTATATTTTCGATTGTCGGTATCCGGTATTTCGTGAGGAGTTTCCTCTGAACGATAAAATAGCTCTGTTCTATAGTAAGCTTTTCGTTTTTGGTTTAGCTTCAGCATGCCATTTTCTTTTTTTATGGCTTGTTTTGTCTGTTTTATCACAACTCTGCCAGCGTCGATATTAAGGAAGCAGCCATGTTCAATAATAAGAAATGCTGGACAATCTACACAGAATCATCTAGCCCCAAGCTAAGCAGAGCTTGTGTTATGGGTACTAGATGACTGACATACTTAATACAATAATGTCATTATATAGTTAGATATTTTTTATTGTACCTACATAGAAAACACCTAGAAACCCGGAACATATATTTTTAGATCATTTGTCCCAAGACGGGAATCGAATCCGCTTTCTAAGCTTTCTGTCGAGATATCGGGCATCTCTTTCTACACAACCCGAATTGAACGAGATCGAAACACAGCTGACGCGCTAACAGGTGTAAACCCACTATGAAGAACACAGTTGGTAATATACTATACCTACTAGCAGCGCCTCGCGGTTTCACCCCCGTCATTCCCGTTCCTCTGTGAATTCCGGGATAAAATATAGCCTATGTGTTATTCCAGACCACGCCAAAAAGTGCCAAATTTCACCCAGATTATTTCAGTAGTGTTTTCGTGAAAGAGTAAGTAAGTAAATAATTTATTTGTCACAAAACAAAACACAAACATTATTGGTTACTGGTAGGGAAATGGCATAAATAAAACATAGCTTAAATTGGTGGTTATAAAGATACGGATAATACCTTCCTACATGTACATGCCTACATTTTAAAAAAGCATTATTTATATTTTATTATCTACCCAAAAATGCGCGTGTGTAGCAGTAACAAACATCCATTCATCTATACTTACAAACTTTCAACTTAACAATATTAGTAGGATACATATGTATGTATGTACGAGTAGATATGGTGGTAAGTAATACTGTAGCAAACAAGAAACAGTCTGCTACGAACTTTTTGCTCATAAAAACTTAATCCAAAGACACAAACGCGATAAAGCTGCGATGTAACAAAAGTAACTATCGCAATGTAAAGTTTCCGTCATTCGAGTCAAAGTTTGACAAACAGACATTCTCGACTTGAGAGTTCATTATACGGAACATTGGGTCGGAGCGACAACGGTTCTTTCTCAAGTTCTGTTCAGGGCAGAGTTGGATTTAGACCGCACAGAACTAATTGGAGTCGTTCCGGTGTTCCGTAATACCAAAAATTATAACTGAATACTTAAAAATTTCGGGCAAAGTGTTGTTAATTTTTCTAGACAATATAAGCTATGTCAAAAAGTAATTTTGTTGTAGTAATTTAATTTAAATTTTGTAATTTAATTTAATTTTTTTGACAAGAAACTACATAGGATGAAGCATAAATAAATACTATCAAATACAAAAAACACCAAAATTTTGTGAAAATTTGCTAGACTTACAAATCATTTTGGTATTCCGTTTGTTTGGGAATTCATCATCCGCAGGTCCCTTAATCTTAAACTTTACATGTTTCATGATTTTTCTATTTACACTACAGCGCCTACGATGCAAAATTAGTCTTTATTTTATTATAGATTTAGAACTACTTACGTCTATTCAAAATTTCAACCTGATCCTCTCATTAGATTTAGCCTCAAAAGGTAACAAAAACACATCCACCCATTTGCAATTATATGAAGCAAAATTTTGTTCGTTTTGATGAGTGAATGTTATGTATGTGCATTTAATTATACTAAAATATCTATCTATACTGTGAATCAGATTGATTCGAAAACGTGTGACGAGACAAAGAGGGCTCAATACTACAATGACACTAAGGGCCTGTTTCGCAATAATCTAGTGAGTTCTCGTTAAATGAACTCACAGATATCTATCGCAGATATCTGCCTCTTTCGTTTTTAAGTTGACAATACGCGACGTCAATTTTAGTTCATCTAGATCTTACTATAAGTTATACAATAAAAAAAAGAACAAAAAAAAACAGAATAGTCATACTAAGCAGTATAACTACAATGATGTAATCATTTTCGATTGGGTTCGTCCATTTAGTTATATTCGTAAATACACAACCGTCTATTATACGATAAAATATAACAAATTAATAGGAACTTACTTTCCGATTGTAAGCAAACCCGAAAAAAGACTATTTGAAATCGGTTTTTATGATTTGATTTTGGATTGTTCGATTTGACATCAGGGTAAGAATTCCTAAATACGTCTCTGATGAACAAGTTCAGCAAGTCAAAACTTTCTCGAATTTGGCAATACGCCGCATCTAACGAAGGCGCCAAAAATAGTTCTTGCATTCAAATACGGCTGTTGTGCGTTTGTGGAATTTACAATCCTCGCTATCTTTTTCTAGAGTAGAAACTAATATTTAATGAAAATAATGCTAAGCTTATAATAATATCAATAATATTAGCTATATTAAAGGGCTCATTGCCGAGGACCTAGAGTCCTCGGTCTAGGTGGGCTACGGTGCTCATTAGGGGGTGCTCATTACTATGTCCAGCAGTGGACTAATATAGGCTGATGATGATGATGCTCTAGCTAGGTCTATGCTGCGTCGTCCTTACTGAATACAATCTAAAATAAAGTGATCCGCAGGTTTGTAATGTGAGAATACTATACGAACAGCAAATATTTGTTTCCGAGTTGTAGGTGTTTCTATCTATAATAAAAATAATATGTAATAAATAATATGATTAGTTAAGTTTCTAAACTTCAAAACGCTTATGAAAAAGTTGAGTTCGTATCAAAAGTTTATTTAACCTGGACCTAATAAGCTATTTATTTACACAAGAAAACAACATAACAAATAAATCCAAATCATTTTATAACAAGTCATTATTGTAGCTTTTAACCTGACGAACACCTATCAAAACATAATGAAACACATAAATCCATTTCAATTTCTGACCCCAAACACAACATTGTAGCCGAGAAATATAACAAATCATTATGGAAACATTTAATGCCACATACCCGTGTTCAACAAATTACAAAAGAAAATAATAACAACAATGCTAACGTATTTATTCCGGTATAATGTCTAAATAAGTATAAATGTATGGAGGTGCTGCAGTTGTAGTAGGAAATCTGGAAAGTCCGAAACATACTGGAAAAGTACTTGCATTTCATAAGTACCTACTTTATCATAAGAGCTAAAAGTTTTATATTCTTACTAATATTATAAATGCGAAAGTTTGGGTGGATGTATGGATGTTTGTTACCTTTTCACACTACGGAACGTATCGGGCTGAACTTTGGAATTCACGAAGTTCTAGCCATGGAATAACACATAGGCATAGTTTTTATTCCATAAATCATTTCATATGGGATAGAAATACCCTTGAGACATATCCAGAAACAGCACGTGCATAATACCGCATGTAATACCATGGGCAGATGGTAGCTAGTTAATATAATCAGCATGAGTGGAAATTGGCCCCGCGAAATGAGTTGCATCCAGCATCTGACTGCATTGTTTCTTCCGTTGTTACATCAAAATTGGCACCACTGAAATTATCGTATAAGTATATTAATACAATTGCACTAATTTTATAAAAGCGAAAGTTTGTCTGTAATCAAAACTACGCTATTTTTCATCAATTCACACGGGAGTGAAGCCACGGGGCGCAGCTGGTACTATAGACACACTCTTCACAAAACAAAAAGTTTACCGCAATCGTTTTTACGGATTGTTTGGATATGAGATGAATTTCATAGAATTTAATGGAATTGCTAGCAACTGTTATGTAAAATACTCTGTTGCTAAGCCTTCGCACCGATATATTTGTAGATCAGATAGGTAAAAGCGAGTATTCCGTCGTTGGGAAGTACCGGTAAGATCTATTAAAGTATTTTTAAAAATACCTGATTTGTTTCTTTGCCTGCAGCAAAAGGCTAATAACATCGGCCAGGGCAATAATAACGTCCAATAACCAACCTTCATGATTTACTTTTTGTATCGCGTAAATATCATCCTAATATACAAAGAGGATCTGTTTGTTTGGGGCTTCAATGAAATGAGGATTCTCATTTGTGCTGATTTAGGTTTAAATTAATTTACCTCTCATTTTGGGAGATTTCGAACATAGTGCTTACATTATTTCCATTGGAAAAATAAAATTGATGTTGAGTGGAGTATTCGGGTAATTAAATGTTTGTACAATCTGCAGATATTTATTCAGCGTACCTATGTATAGAAAAAAATATTTATATTTTCATTTTTGTAATGTTTTACGAATATCAGTTATTTCATTATAACACACACGCACCGCTTAGCTTGGGGCTAGATGATGTTGTGTGATTTGTCCAGCGTTATTCATATATTTGGATTTAACTTTTTTTTTCATTCGGTTCTAATACATAACATAAAAACATGGTATAATAAATCAGATTTTTCACTGAAAATATTTTTTAAATTTTATCTCAAAACATAAAATTATTACGAATGAAAATTATATTCATACGATATATTATTACTTATACAAATAACACGACGTTTCGCTCTAAGGGATTTACGGTTTTTTTTGAGGTCACCTCTTTCATTCCAGATAAAACCAAAGAAAAGCCTCTAGTCTAAGGATAAAATTGTTTATGGCTTCTGTTATGAGATTCTAGGGAACGGTACTATAACTATAGCGATAAAGTGATACGGCCTTCATTTGATTGTGACGGTTTCGATATTACGAATGGGTATATTGGGTTTTCTTTAGATGTACTTAATTGGTTTTCTTTGAGCCTAGTGTAACATGTCCCTATTCGAGATAATAGAACACCTGTAGATCGTAAAAAAATTATAAGAAAATGTTTTTGATATTTCTGTTTTTTTATGTACTACTATTTCAATTGGTTCAAAAAGAGTTTTGATTACAATAGAGTTTTATAATAAGAATAAAAAAGTGATTGTTGAACTGGATCATTTGGCATCAAAATAGTTATCAGATCCACACGTTTTTTTTGTATGGAAACGTTTCAACGCTATTTCTATGCCATTTGAACTGATTTATGAAATGAAAGTCGCTTGTGTTACTCTAGGCTAGAACTAATTCTATTCAAAAATTCAACCTGATCCGTTCAGTGATTTTGCGTGAAAGAGGAACAAACATCCGTACAAACTATCGCATTTATAATACTACCTAAGGATAAGGATGTTCCTAAATGCTCATTTCCTTGCCAACTGTACCAAATTAAATATAAACCAGTATAGAAAATTATGAATCTTAAGACCATTTTCTAAAAGAAAGAAAAAATAATAAGAAAAAAAGAAAAGAAAGAATCCGACAGAGGACCAAAATTATCGACATAGCTCAAAGAATTAGCAGGCTGAAGTGGCAGTGGGCCGGCCATATCGCGCGAAGAACCGACAACAGTTGGGTAAACGTGTTATTGAGTGGAGACCGCGACTCGGCAAACGTAGTGTAGGACGCCCTCCGGCCAGGTGGGATAACGATCTGCCAAGGACTGCTGGCAGATGCTGGAGGGGCAAGCGGGGAGGCCTATGTCCAGCAGTGGACTAATATAGGCTGATGATGATGGTGATGATGAAGACCATTTTTATGTTTATCTTTGACAGTGGTTTGTGGAATATCTTAATTCCAACATCATCATAATATGGCGTAAGTAACCAGTGGTTACTTTAACCCATTTGTTATATTTAACTGGGTTGTTATTTATGTAGCTGGAACCGCCCAGGAAATTGCACCTAAATAGGTTTTTATTACAACAGCTAATGAAGTCGATTCCGTTGATTTATTTATTGTGAATAATTGGAAATCTGTGGTTGAAAATGAAATCAGTGCAATTGCTTCAATGTCTGTAGATTTAAAGTCATTGAATATGATTTGTTTTCTTATGAGTTTATCGACAAACTCATAAGAAAACAAATCATGGTAAATATCCTGTATTCAATGACTTCTGTGTTAAAAACCATGATAGCATTAAAAGTAACGTCTGTAGATTTGTTTGGTTATGAACAACGAAAATTACAATTAAGGCGCAGAATTAAAAATTAAAACTAGTAATATAAAAACTACTAACTAGTAATATGTTAGTAATATTATAATTGTAATATAATCTTAACTGCAGACGGTTGCAAACAGTCTAAGGGTAGCTCATAATTTGATCCATGTCAACCAGTCGGAAGCGTCCCTAATACTCTGTTTGTTTATGAAATTAACTTGCAAGTGTCTCTTTAATTTCATGAATATCGTGCAAATATGACATAACTTAAATAAAGGTTTTAAAATTATTAGTATTTTTAAGATATGCTCCTTTGTAGCCAAACCTCTTTCATAAATGAGACAAACCAAGTTTATAATTCATATTGGTTAAAATGGGAATAAATACGTCATAAATAAATCCAAAATGAGTTGAAAGCACTAAATTGCTTTCAACTCGATTTGGATTTTTTTATATAGTTCAATCCGATTCCTACATCTTTTACAAAATATTATGTAAGCGTGCACAAATACAACACTCGTTCTATAAAAGCTCATATCAATCTACAAGCTGCTTATAAGAAAACGTGACTCTACGCCAAAACACTGGATTATTCCTATCCAAGTGCCTTTCTCAAGATTTTCATACCCACTAGATGTCGGGGCGAAATTTCATTCACTCCTATTGCACGTGCCAGACTCTGGACCGGCATCCCAATGTAGCTCTAAAATAAAAATTCAATTCGACAACGGCCAAATCAAGTATTTTTGTCCTTTTTTCGTGACATTACATTGGAAACGATGGTTTTATAGGTTTGGGATGGAGTCGGTATTTGTGAATTTGATAGATATGCTCATGAAATGTAGAAATGTCTATGATAAAAGATGGCAGAAATGTTTAACATTTTGTTGCTCAAGGAGTTTACAATTGAATTTCTTGTACAAGATGCTTGTTCGTTATCATAAGTCGTAAAAAATTTGCAAACAGGATTATCATTATCATTATCAACCTTTAGATAACCCACAGCTGGTCATAGGTATCCCCTAATGCGCGCCATAGCACCCTGTCTTCGGCTTACCGTGTCTAGCATCTACCTGCAGTCAATCGTAGATCGTCATATGACCTGGCAGTAAATAATGCTGGACAATCCACACAGCACCATCTAGACCCAAAGTAAGCTACTCAAAGCTGTTATAGGTACTAGATAACTGATATATTTAATACATTACATACATAGATAGATATCTTTTACTATGCTCATTAATCACCCAGACCAACGGAACAAATTTCTGCAGATCGTACACAAATTTGTTACGAGGTGGGAATCGAACTCGCAACCTCCTGCGTCGCAGGGGACCTTCGCCCACCGCGTCACATCGGTCGGCAGTAGGGTGTCATACATCTATACATCCATAAATAAGTACATAAAAACTTTCACGTTTATAAATTTAAGGAAGGATTCAATTTCACTTAAAAATTGCAATTTTGACAAAACTATGGTATAAATGTCTTCTCTATCACCCAAAGTAAAGCTCGCTCTCTGACAGGACGCTGCAAAACGAATAAAGTGTTTCCGAGTCATTCGCTTGTCTGATCAAATCGAGCAGACGACTATTACGACTGAATCGATTAGTATTCTGTTTATTAACTGTTTTATTGTATTGCTATTTGTTTTTTCTTGTGTTTACAGTGTAGTTCTACAATTGAGTCAATGATGACGTTTACCTGAGTTTACTTAGGCTAGGCTGGTGCTGGCTTAGAATGTGCAACCTAGGGTATCGTAAGGGTCCAAATCGTCTGAATGAATAAATCGTCTGAATGAAAACTCGTCCAGGGATTGGTTGTGCTCTTCTCTTTTAGAAAAGGAAACTCGTCCGAATCTAAAACCAAGAGATTCAGGTCTCCGGAGAGTTGTACCACGGAATAGTTGTGCCTTAATCTAAAATTGAAGAAGACAATTTGTAAGAGGCGATTAAGAGATGTCCACCAAAAGGTCGTCGACGACATCAGTGGCGTGGCGTGGCAGGCGTAGGTCCACCTGCGATGCAGGAGGTAGCGGGTTCGATTTCGTCATACTCCGGGACAAATGTTTGTACGATCTGCAAATACTAATTGTTCCAGGGTTCTGGTTTCTTTCCGTCAATAGTAAAACATATCTATGATGATGACATTTTTTACGGGTTCTAACGTAAGACCAGCGCTGGCTAGGTCTCCTACGAGTCCTCAGCCAGCATTATATATGATCAATGTTTATATTGTTATTCTATTCTATCTATTACTATTCTATATACTATTGTATTACCATTCTATTCTATCTATGCTTTGTATTGTATTAAGTATATATCCATTATCTAGTACCCAAAGCTCAAGCTTTGATTATTATTTTATATTACAATTTATTAGGTTTTTCCTCTTTGACCATTTTTTTTATTATAAAATCGACATCAATACCTTTTCACCATTCAAAATCAGCGTTGAAATGGACTCGGTTGCTCGGTTTTGGTGGTAATAAGGTTGATTAATTGATTGATCGCCTGCACTGCGGTTGACCACTTATAGATATCTGTCCGCTAATTAATATACAATTTGAGATAAACCACTAGGGAATTGGATTAAATTTAATACTGGTTAGTCCGTATCTCGCCAAATTTTAATATTGTTGATATTTTTTTGGTGTAACATTTCCCACTCTAGATAAAGGTTTTGTCAGTGAGAGAAACAGGATTTAACTATTTTGGTGGATTCTCAAGTAAATCTGACAATATTTATCTGACGTATTAATTCAGTAAAGTTATTCATTAAGAATTGAAAGTCAGCGAGTCAAATGAACTTACAAACACAATTAGAATTCAGATAAGTACAGAAGTGTTGATATTATTGTAAAATCGATAAAAAGCAGTCTGTTTTATTACAGGCATAGTACTACGTCTGTGCACGATATATTTCACGACGATCTATTGGAAACGGTAACAAACATACTTCCATCCATACTTTCAAATATATAATACTAGCGACCCGCCCCGGCTTCGCACGGTTGTATTATAAGTATATAAACCTTCCTCTTGAATCACTCTATCTATTAAAAAAAACCGCATCAGAATCCGTTGCGTAGTTTTAAAGATTTAAGCATTCAAAGGGACATAAGGACATAGGCACATGGGGACAGAAAAAGCGACTTTGTTTTATACTATGTAGTGACTAGTATCTGCCCGTTGTTTAAGACATAAATAAATTATAAGCTGGTAACACTTTGTTACCAGCAAATTTTAGGTTCCTGTGTTGTAAACACTGTCAAAAAATTCATCTTTGTAATCGAGTCAGACAATACAACAGTTTAGAAATACAGCCATCATTTTGTTTATTTATCCAATTAAATCTGAAATGTACATCCTCACAAATCCAAACCTTTACACCCGTAGCTTCGCACGCATTGTTTCTATGGAAACGTTTCAAGGCTATTTCTATCCCATGAGAACTGATTTATAATAATAGTCTATACTTATAATATAACTGTAACAGGTCCAATTCTGTACATTGAAGATATTTTGAAATTTTTTTTTGGAGGGCACTCTATTATCGATACTCAAGCCAAAACTGTAATTTTTTTCATTCATGTCTGTCTGTCTGTCTGTCTGTCTGTCTGTCTGTCTGTCTGTATCGTAAACGCGCATCACGCCGAAACTACTTGATGGATTTAAATGAAACTCGGCATGATTATAGGTCATACTACGAGGAAGGACATAGGATACTTTTTATCCCGGAATTCAGTAAGGTTCCCATGGGAGAGGGTATGAAAGTAAAATTCCTTACCGCGCATCACGCCGAAACTGCTAAATGAATTGGAATGAAACTCGGGACGATTTGAGTTCATACTACAAGAAAGGACATGGGATACTTTTTATCCCGGAATTCGGTAAGGTTCCCCTGGGAGAGAGGGTGAAAGAAAAATTCTTTAACCACGCATCACGACGGAAGTGAATGAATTCGAATGGAACTCGGGACGATTGGACATGGGATACATTTTATCCCGGAATTCAGTTTGGTTCCCCTGGGCTATACGGGTTTTTTTCAAAAATTTCTCACAGCAACTGAACGACGCGTAAAGCGTCGTTCAGATGCCGTGAGAAATTTTTGAAAACCCGTATAGCCCAGGGGAACGAAACTGAATTGAACTGATAAACGCGAAAGTTTGTAAGTATGAATGGATAGATGGATGGATAGATTGATAGATGGATGGATGTTTGTTACTCTTTCAAGCAAAAACGGCTCAACGGATCTGGATGAAATTTGGCACAGCGATAGAAGCTGGAATAACACATAGGCTTTATTTTATCCCAAAAATCCCACGGGAAAAGGAATTAAGCAAGTAAAATCGCGAGTACTCGAAATACTAATCATGCGCAGACGAAGTCGCGGGCACCAGCTAGTAATAAATAAATTCATTTATTTCGGACAACATTAAAACAAGTAGACAGATCTTATATAACTTATTCTACGGTCCATATCAATATATACCTTAAAGCTAAAATACATATCACAATATATTACACTAGGGCACACGCGTGGTCGCCGGCGTGTCTCGGCGCGGGGGATCACATGATAGGCGGCCCTTGAACCGCCGGAACTTCACCCCTTTCGGCCAGAAGTCATGTCATTTATGGGATGAACAAGTAGCCTATGTTGTCCACGGCTAGAACTACGCCCATTCAAAATTTCACCTCGATCCTTTCGTTTATACGTGAAAAAGGAACAAACAGCCATTCATACAAACATTCGCGTTTATAATATTAGTATGGAAGGATTAGTATGTGTAGTGATATTTTATAACGCAAAAACATCCCTGTGAGTTCTGATAAAGATAGGAAATAGCATTTTATATCGGGATACAATATAACTCATTGATTTTTATTGATATCTAAAAAACTAAAGATCATTGATATAGTACATAATTATACAATATATTGATTTTTGTTGATGTAAAAACCTGGCTGATGATTGATTTCGATAAAACTTATATGGATAGATTTATCTTTTGAAAAAACTTCAAATCGGTTCAGATTTCTTTGAGTAATCGGTGAACATACATAACAAACATTCCGAGAACCTCTCCTGTTTTTTAAGTCGGTTTAAAAGCTTCTGTTAAAGCTAATTCTACTGTGATTTCTTACCCTTACAAAATAATAATTAAAGAAAAGTTTGTGAAGAGGAAACCGAGTTAATATTGTTATACATTCGTTCAGGAAACAGTTTGACATTCCTGGAAGATTTCTCTCGGTTAATTAATTTCGGGATTGTTCAGTTTCAGGTTGGTACAGTCGGTGTCAAAAATGTCTAAACTTTTAGGTCCCTATTCGCTATCTACTTATAACAAGTTAAAATGTGAGCAAATACCTCGTAGCGCGTGGAGATAGATACATTTATCTTAGACTACAACAATCACTACATAGTATAAAACAAAGTCGCTTTATCTGTCCCTATGTATGCTTAAATCATCAAAACTACGCGACGGATTTTGATGTGATTTTTCTTAATAGATAGAGTGATTCAAGAGGAAGGTTTATACGTATAATAAAACCGTGCGAAGGCGGGGCGGGTCGCTAGTAATATTATAAATGCAAAAACTTGATTTGAGGTTTATGTTTGTAAACTCTTTACGCCAAAACTACTAAACCGATCAGTCAGTTATTAGTAGTCATTAGTTAGAAATATTAAATAATAGCTGTTGCTTAGTGTACATTTATTAGCTCGGATTCTTTTTTATTGAAATTGATTTGGTCTTCAATTTTGGAACAAAATCCTTGTAACAAAACTTGTTGTGTTCAAAATCAAGATTTGAATTTAGCTTTTATTTTCTTCTAAATTTTATGTAGGTATTGTATAGATATATGATGGCATGGCATAGGTATCTAGAGTCATTCAGTCGTATTGCCATTTATTTGCTTTTTGGTTCTAGATTCGTCTTACGTTTTTGTATTCAAATGTATCTACTTGTAAGTTGTAGACCTTCCAAAAATAAATAAAATATTGATTGATGATCGATTCTTGATTCATGCACACTGATGATGATTCATCACATTCGCATGGATCAAGATACCACAAAAAGCAATAAGTTATTTCCGAAAAATCAAACAACAACCCTTCGTAAAACAATAAGATAAAACAAATCCGATCTAAAAGTGCTGATCAAGGGTTGTATGGTTCAGATCCGGGTGGCCTGGACTAAAGTACGTGAGATTGAGACGAGTCCAAACGATGGACTACCACGAGAACTTGTAACTTGGGCTTTAGCTGGGATTATTCGAAACTTTTGACTTGCTGACGTATGATAGGATAGCTCGACATAACTACGACTTAAAAAATGGAGGATTGGTTCTCAATTCGTCGGAATCTTATTTTAGGGTCCCGTATCCAAAGGGTAAGAACCCTATTACTAAGATTTCGCTGTCTGTCTATCTGTTTGTCCATCTGTCTGTTACCAGGCTGTATCTCAGCCAAGCACCACGATAGCTAGACAATAAAATTGAACTTTCACAGACAGTATTTCTGTAGCCGCTTTTTTTTGTAGACGAGTTCTAAAATTTCGTAATGTTCGCAATCATAGTGGTCGCACTTCGTATCTGGTGTAAGGTAGGCAAATTGTATTGAATTCAGGACGAGTTTATCTCAGACACTCGAATGCGTACAAAGTAGATTGTAAATTACAAAACAGACCTTCGCAGGACATCCCTTACTTGCTTAGAAATTCTACCTTGTGGCACCTGTGTCTTGTAAGCGCGATTTTTAGACGCGGCGCCTAGCCACGCGCATTCAAATCGCCAAAATCAAGACGGAGCTTTATGAAAGATGGCATGTGTTTTAGTTCCTTGCACTTCTTCTGCTTCTTCCGGACCTTATCCCACGCTAAGTGGGGTCGGCACAACATGTATTCTTCTTCCATTCTGCTCTGTTATTCATGATCTTCGTATTCACACCTTTTTTAAGCATATCTTCTTTCACACAATCCATCCAGTTTTAGTTCCTTGCACTTGTCATTCGCACTTGATACTTAAGGGGCCGGCGGATAGATGAACTCGCCATATAAACGGAATACCAAAATGATTTGCAAGTCGAGCATATTTCCACAAAATTTTGGTTAAAATTAGTAAGTAATTTATCTATGCTTCCAAGTAGTTTTTTTATCAAACTATTCAAATACAAAAAACACCAAAATTTTGTGGAAATATGCTCGACTTATAAATCATTTTCTTATTTTGTTTATATGGGGAGTTCACCCGTCCGCCGGCCACTTAACAAACTTTAAACCAGGCATTCGCAGTTCGCAGTCGCAATAGGTACAAAATATAACAAGAATAGGTACCTTGTATCCTGTTTTACCTAACCCAGCCTTTGTCCTTAAGATTTGCTGGCTATCATTAGGAGTATTGCCACATTATAAGTGAAGAAATAATCAATATTATACTTGTCACAGGGTGACGCGGAACTTTAACTGAGGATCTTCATATTTTTTTGTATGCTTGACAAAAGAAAAAATACGTGTCCAGTCCAATATTTTTCGAAAATGTTACTGACGGATAAATAAAATTTAGCCTATTGAAATAAATGAGCTTACTGCAGATGGTTGTAAACAGTCGAAAAAAGAGTAGCGGTATTACATAATTAGTAGCGCTTCGCGGTTTCACCCGCCTAATTCCCGTTCCAATGGCAATTCCGGGACAAAATATAGCATTTGTGTTATTCCAGACTACAATCTATCCGTTCGGTAGTTTTTGCGTGAAAGAGTAACAAACATTTAACCATACTTACAAACTTTCGCGTTTATAATATTAGTATATTATATAGAGTAAATCAACTACCAATGTATATTACCGCCAAGAGCGGAGTCCCCAAACACGAGCATATGTTTGCTTAAATGGAGGCTTCCAAATCCATTTATATTTTGAAAATAAGGTACTGCAATAAACGTTTTTCATTTTTTTTTATGTAGGATAAATATTTTTGACCACTGATGGACATGACTCCCAAGGGTGTAATAGCAAAAACAGGTGACCACATGGCAAGCAGATAAATACCTATTATATGAAAAGGTGCAAAAGTTCAATTCTTAAAATTAAAAAATAATTAAGCTCCTACAAAAATGTATCAGATTAAAATAAATTGGAGTAATTTTGCATCCGTACTGGGAAACATTTTTTAATTAAATTAATGATTCTGGAATTGGACATGGGATAACGTAGCGGAAACATTTCAATTCAATTATTGAATTATTTCTGACTAGCTTCAGCATATGGCTTTCATTTTATGATTTTTATATTACTTACTAACAATTTCAATAGATATAATAATTTATTGTATTAAGTAGGTATATCAGTCATCTAGTCGCCCATAGCATAAGCTCTGCTTAGCTTGGGGCTAGATGATGCTGTGTGGACTGTCCAGAATTATTTATTTATTTATTATTTATTCCTTTGAATAAGGTACGCGCGTCCTCGCTTTCGTATGTTACTAGTTGTGCCCCGCGGCTTCGCCCGCGAACCAGAGTTTTTTGTTCGTACAAATTTCAGAAAGTTATTGCACATCCCCTAGGAGTTTTTTGTAAAAATACAAAGTATGTTTTATTATTCTCTCTATTGTTTATTTATACCGAGTTTTGAGTGAATCGAACCAAGGAATATTTATTTTCCATAAAACTTTACTACATACTTATACTAGCTGCATCTCACGGCTTCACCCACAGGAAAATAGATGAAAAATAGCCTATATTTATTATAATTTATTATTAACCGCTATCACGGTTCTACAGATACATCCTGGTGACAGACGGACATACAGTGAAGTTTTAGTAATAGGGTCTCGTTTTTACCCTTTGGGTAAAACCCTAAAACAGTCTACATTCATAGAAACCTGAAGCTCTTGACAAAAAACGAAAAACAAAAATGCGGAACCCTTGTCAATGTAGTCTTTCATATACTTGGCCTGTCTTGTTTTTTTAATTTTAATGAGGCGCCTCGTAATGAGGGTATTTTTAGGGGCGTTGTTTTTCTTTGAAGTAACTTCAGATTGACCAAGAGACTTTTATGTTAAAAATATAATACACTTCTTTCTTATTTAAAATGTGAAATTCTGGAGGTTGGTTTTAAAATTGGAATTTTTCAAGGCAGGATGTAAAAGTGTTTTTTAGATAGCTACAAGCTAGCTAGCTTCGTTACTTTGGTTGTTATTTGGTAAGAGAAGTAGGTACTTTTTGGAATTCTGAACAAAAAAATCTTTTATAAGTTGTTACAAAAGATTCCTAATTCAGCGTAAAGCTGGCTTAGGTCTTGTAGAAGACCTAGCCTTGTCTTTATATCAAACTGTAAAAATGATGTCGCGAACGGACCTACACTATGTAAAATACAAAAAAAGAAAAGAAAATATAAATAATCACACTTACATGCTAAGTTTGGTTGGATGGAAAGATGTTTGTTACCTTTTCACGCCAAAACTACTGAACAGATTGGGCTGAAATTTTAAAACGACGTAGTTCTATGCCTAGAACAAAACATAGGCTTTCTTAAATTTTCACGTCGGTGAGCTGTGCTGTGATCCTCGACTTTACCTGCGTAAAAGTCGATTAAAAGTAGCCCAAGCCTAAAAGTACACTGTAACGCTACTCAATGCAACTAAGGACTCGCACAGCACGAAACCCGCTGTGCGTCCACGAACAGCGCGCACGCACACAGAGATCACCATCGAGCATCCACCGCGCTACCCCTCCCAACGTCGCCGCACACGCCGCTGAACCACCGAGCGCATATAAATACGGCCCCACGCAGTACAGCTGCCAGTCTGCGTTTGGTTCGCCTCAGGAACAACTAATGCATCAACCTAGGTTGGTCGTGAACTTGTCCTTGAGTAGAATCGGTCACAGGCTGTCACTCGGCGTATATGGTTAGAGGCCCATATAGATCGTTAGCGATCCATATGTACTCAACTCCCTATACGTTGACCTAGGAACCCTAAGGCTTACCCTTAAAACTATTGTTATTGTTTCCTTTGTAAATACCTAGTTGTAATATTTAGTGTAATAAACTTGTTATTAACTTTGTAGTGAGGGTTTTACTCCCAAATTCCCGTAGGACCCCGTTACAACACCTATTAAAAACTACCGTAGCCCTATCCGTTCAATAGTTTTGGCGTGAAGATTTAATTTCAACAAACATCCATCCAAACATTCGCATTTACAATTATTATTATATTCGTGTGATTTTGTGACACTATTATACGTTCCACTTATTTGGCTAGGAGTCGACCTCATTACTACACATACCTCATCACTACATAGTATAAAATAAAGTCGCTTTCTCCATCCCTTTGTCACTGTGTCCCTTTGAACGCTTAAATCTTTAAAACTACGCAACGGATTTTGATGCGGTTTTTTTTAATAGATAGAGTGATTCAAGAGGAAGGTTTATACGTATAATAAAACCGTGCGAAGCTGGGGCGGGTCGCTAGTTAGTAATATACCTCTTAAATTTTATAAGAAAGAGACTTTATTTGTATAATCTAATGGTGTTATGCTACAAAACTTCATTAACATAATAATAAAAATTACGAAAAACCCGATAATGCTCTTATACCGGAATAAAGTGCCAATAAATACGAATAAAGCCTCCATTAGAAGAATAATGGAAATTGAGAAATTGAGGAAAAACGTGTAAAAAGGCAAATTTGCACGCCATTATGAACACTTCACCTTAAAATACGTTATCAGGTTTATAGTCTGAGGGGTTTGGACACTCATTGCTTAATTGACTTAGAGGAGAGGAATGAACCTTAGTTACTTGTAATAAAATGGATTTTCTATCTAGGGCTTAATTCATTATCGCTGCTATGCCAGCCACCCCAGAAAATGTCTTTGCATCCGAAAAGGCTGGCTTAAAAAGAAAAATATATTTTTTGAATCTTGTGTCATTTATTTACTTTGTATTCGAATTTTGAATCGTAACATAATAAACAAAATATCTTTCTCTGTGTCATTTGTTTCTGTTCGAATTTAGAATCAAAACTAACAAAATTCTTTCTAAGATTTAAAATTCGAATATTAAATCTTCAGATAACAAAAAATGACTAAGAAAGCTGAAGCGGCTGTAGGCCGGTTATATGTCCCGAAAAAAGACTGCTGGGATAGAGGTGTTCTTGGGTGGAGGCCGTGACTCGGCAAACTTAGTGTAGGACCTCCGACCAGGTAGGACGCTCTACAAAAGACTGTACGCAGATGCTGGATGCGACAAGATGAAGACAGGGAGCTATGGCGTTTCAAAAAAGGAGGCCTATGTCTATAAATTTCTTATTTAGTTTTTGTCGAAACCTTAACTCCTAGTTAAAAATAAAGGTGCGAGTACACTAACAAACTAGACCTTAGGGAAATCATGAGAAGTCCATTCAATGATCGTATGGAAATCGGGCTGTAAATAACATGTAACGACGGCCAAAATGCGGACGGTCCAGTAAAGTTTTGTCTTTGAATGAATGGGTGAAAGGTTAGTGACCTATCAAAACCCAAAACTACTGGTCGGAATAAAACGAACTAGCTTCGGAATTACTAAAGCCATAGAATAGATAAAGCCACGAAGCAAATTAAAATCATAGATAGAAAAGAAGAAAACTCTAACTCAAATTTGTTTGTTTACTCTTATCTTACAGGAGTCTTAGAAACGTCAGAAAATTTAAGTTAGGTTACGTAAAACTAGGAAATAATGAGATAAAAATGGGAAATAAAGTGATATATAACAAGAAAAATTACTTTTAGTCCTATACCAAGCAGTGGGTGTATTCAGGAATCAAACCCAACTTCCTGCGTCGATGGTTGAACTTCGCACACTGCGCCAATTAGGTCAAAAGACTGTTACACTACAAGCGTTTATTTGATACTAGTGACCCGCCCCGGCTTCGAACCATTTTATTATACGTATATACTTTCCTTTCTATTTATTAAAAAAAAACCGCATCAAAATCCGTTGCGTAGTTTGAAAGATTTAAGCATAAAAGGGACAGCGATATAGGGCCAGCGAAAGCGACTTTGTTTTTTACTATGTAGTGAAAATTGGCAAATACTAGCTACCACTTTCCACTATCTACAATAAGGGACTAAGAACATTGATGTACAAAAAACATACGCCTTACACAAGATTTGATCAGTTTTGTCAATAATTTTGCTTTAGAAGTGCAATAAAAATAGCAGCATAAAAGTATTAATATTATAGCCATTCGCATCAGACGATTGCACACATGCAGAAGTTAATTTTAATACACAAAACGGACGTAACGGATGTTCACTGAATTTTCATGTCCATTATTAAAACTGTAATCCAACAAACACGGAAATGAATATAAAACAAAATGGTATTGAGTCATATATTTAAATAATTTGAATTGGGGATTTATCAGTTGGAAGAAGGTCACTAGTTTTTTGCACCATTGTACTTCTTTAATTTTGTATCAACTAAAGGTGGGGTAGTGATAAGATCTTTAATTCTTCTGCCATCAATCAAACTACGAATGCTTTTTGTGTGTAGTATATTGCTCTTGTTCAAACATGCCTAAAAGATCTGTCAGAAAACCAGCTGGTCTATTTTATGTGAAAAACATTTTATTGAGCCAATCAAAAGGTAGGTATTACTTGGCTTATTGTTCAGTACGTGTAGACAACTAGGTAAAGCTATTTTAGTTAAAACTTTATACTACTAAGTACTTTACT
Source organism: Eupithecia centaureata (assembly GCA_944547425.1). Classification (NCBI taxonomy): domain Eukaryota; kingdom Metazoa; phylum Arthropoda; class Insecta; order Lepidoptera; family Geometridae; genus Eupithecia; species Eupithecia centaureata. The sequence continues at coordinate 11,467,376 of OX155689.1, forward strand.
TTTTATAACTATTATAATTTTTATAACTAAGATTTTCATTTATATGACCTACTCTTATTTACAATTACATTTTATACCACAATTTACATAAACCTAGCTATTCTGTCTGAGAAACAATTTATTTCTTTTCTAAATGTGAATTTACCTTAATGCACTCCAAATTTATAAAAAGCTGTGCATTTACATTACTAGCGAATGTAACAGCACGCTAAGCCATTAAAAAGCAAAAACTGCAGTCCAAATTTATAAAAAGCTTTGCAACTATACTATTAGGGAATGTAACAGTACGCTGCGTATCAACTCGTATCTGTATAAATCAACGTTGTGTAAATTGACGGTCCACCAGGCAAAATACGCAGCTGCCTCCGGTTGCTCCTCACGGACTTGCTAAATGGTGGACACGTCATGTATTTCAGTATACTGTTGTGTATAATAAACAGAAATAATTTATTGTGAATAGATGACTAAGATAAGCAGAGTTGGTAGAGTTAGTGGAGAACGATGAGGCCACAAAACTTTAAAACTGAGGAGCCACTTCATCGCTCGTCTCTAGGCATACAAAAAACATATTATAAATCTCAATTATAAAAGAACTAGCGATTTTTGGAGACAACGCCCAGCCCAACTGCTGAAGCTAGAAAGCTGAAATTTGGAGGGTACCTTTCACTGCACAGGCAGCCGATAAGAAGGGATATTTGGAAATTTCACCTCTAAAGATGAAAAGGGGAGTTTATTATTTTTTGTGTGTTTTTTAACTCTTTAACCAATAAGTTACAAGATTTACATGAAAATTATAGAGCATACTAAAATATATAATTACCTATTGAACACGGTTTTCTTTCGTGAAAACGAGTTTAGCTCCGAAAGGAAAAGTCTGTAACTTTTTAATGTAGGATGCTTATGAACAAAATACGAGTATATATATTTTTAGAATAATTAAATACTGTCGTCGGTGAGGAAATGAGCGATTACATGATTAAGTCTATAAAAAAGAAGCTCTGACTTCACGTCCCACTTATTTAGACTCAAAGGATTTCATCAAGCTTTCTAAGCTGCGTCTGCATAGTTGAAGAGTTGCATTCCACTGCATATTACCACATCACTTTCTTCCACCCTCCTATTGTCGCTACTAGCATGAACAAAATAGCTTTCTATGTTCGCTGGAAGTACATTATTCAAGCAGTAAATTTGATTGTCCGCCTCGAAATAGAATTTCCCATCATTTAGTCACGTACCCTATAGTACGTATTGCCATATTTACTGAGCCAACGATTTATGACCGCCCTTTAAATTACGGCTGATGGAATTATTCGTTCAATCGACTCTTGTATGGTCATACGTATAGGTTGTCTGGGAGAAATTGCTTTCAGTAAGTCTACTGCTGTGGCGTCAGAATCCATCCCTCCAATTCAACATAAATGTTTTAAGAGTCTACTAAGGCAACCAGCTAGATAAAGGGTATTTTTCTGTGTCAGTTAACACCTCAACTGCGATTAGATATCTGTCTGCCAATTTATTTTGGCAAAAAAGTCATTTATTGGGAGAGGTCTTAAAAGTTTTTCGACGCAAAAAGATAGCCATCGTCAAAAAAAAAGAAAAAATGAAGGAGGTTGAATATTATGTATTTAATCAAGATCTGACAAGTAGTATTTAAATACGTATTGTGTTGACTTTGACTATATTTTAGCATTAGATAATTTGAAGTAAAGTATAGAAATAGTTATTTAAAACACAACGCTGTTTTTTCCTGCCAGCTTGAATAAAGCAGTAAAAACAAAGAGTAGCTGACGGCTTCCCTAATCCAAATTTTCTAGTCCCCCTTTTCACCCCGGACTATGAACAGCCTTTTTACCTCTTTTCCCTTTTTCCGCTGCAATTTCAGCGAAACGCAACGAGGTCAATCTGCACAAAATAAACCAAAATAAACCTACCTGTTTTCATTTTCACACTTTTCCAGCTCTGCGTTGTAATTAAATTAAAATTTGTCAAGTACGATTAATTTAATATGCAAGTTTGGCAGATTTTCTTGAGCTGTGAAAATAACAATTTTCCTGTTAGTTTTTCATTTAGGTACTCTGCGCGCTTATACCTCAAAATGCTGCGGACACAACAAACGAACATTTAACATGTAAAACATTAAATAATATTTGGACTGGGAAACTATTTTTTGTATTTTTGGCGGGAACGTTGCAAACAAGAGTCATTACTATTTAAAGAATATGCAACGTTCTTAATTTAAAAAATAGTTGAACCAGTAACGAAGATGTCAATTGTTTAAACTTCTAAAAATCTTGTGATGCTATCCAGAAACGGTCATTGGCAAAATTGCGTCAAACCAGACGCAAAGCATCAAGAAGTTGAAGTTCTTATCCAGAGGGTAGAAAGAATTTCCAAAAAATTTCCAAAAAAAACCATTTGCTTGCACTGAGCGAGAAACTGTCTCGCAATATGTAATTATTGTAAAATTAGTGATTATCTCAAAAAAATATCTATTCACATGAATTTAAGCTTTATATCTTGATCTAATCTAATCATTTGGAGTCATTGAGGATTGAATAATAGGTAGGTATAAGTATATACCTAATTTTTACATCTTAATAAAAAAGGTTTATGTAACTTCGTTTATTTTGTTGCACATCACTACATAGTATAAAACAATCTTTAAAGCAGTTTTTTTTAATAGATTATAGAATCATTCAAGAGGAATGTTTATACCTACGTATAATAAAACCGTACGAAGCCGGGGCGGGTGGCTAGTCATTTATAATACAATCAATACGGATAAGATAATCAATTATCATAACAGCACAAATAAAATAGATAATAATAATAATAATGCTGGACAATCCACACAGCACCATCTAGCCCCAAAGTAAGCTACTCAAAGCTTGTGTTATGGGTACTAGATAACTGATATATTTATTACATTATATACATAGAAAGATATTTTTTATTATACATATGGGTGTTTAATATGTATAATAAAAAATATCTTTCTATGTATATACCAACGAAACAAATTTCTGCAGATCGTGCACAAATTTGTTCCGAGGCGGGAATCGAACCCGCAACCTCCTGCGTCGCTGGCGGACCTTCGCCCACCACGCCACATCGGTCGTCACTAGATAATTATAGATTGATAGATTTGATAGAGCCAGGACAGGATTTCAATGAAGTAAGCGGTACTAATTCCTACCTACCTGAAAGCTCGTCCCCAATACAGATCGTAGGTACCACTCTCGGGGAAATTTAGTTCTAACTAAAGCGGCTTTACAGGCTTTAAAGCACTCATCATTCTAAATTCAGAATACAAAGAGCTTTATTTCCTTTCGACCTTACCTACTAAGAGAACTCTTAGACACCTCATAAAATAGGTAGGTACATATTAAAAATTATACAAATAATAGTTTTTTATAATTATTATACATTATGGATGTATAGATGTATGGATGTTTGTTCCACTCTCAGGCAAAAACTAAACCGATCGTGCTGAAATATTTAAAGACGTAGTTCTAGCCCCGGAATAACACAAAGGCTTCATTTATTCCCATAAATCAATTCCCATGGGATAGAAATAGTCTTGAGACTATTCCATAGTAACAACGCGGGCGAAGCCGCGAGCAGATACTTGTAAATGTATATGTCGCAGTCGGATTGTATAATCCGCCGTATTACATTACGGCTAGCTGTTTTCAAAAACAGTGCCGTTTTGTAATACGGCGGTTCAACGATTAGCTGGATTGTCATTGCGATACGTTCTTCAATATGTCGGCCTTCGTTTGGCCGCATTGATAAAACTACTTAATTGTAGGGTGACCATCAAAAAAAAAACAAAGTTAAAAGTGATAATCAATTTTATTAATTCGAAAAAGCTACGAGGGCTCGTAACAGATTTCTTCTAACGTTATTCCTTACTAATCAAGAATTATTATCATAGTTACTTAATATTAATTATGTAACTATGATAATATTATATAAATGATAATTTTTGGTACCTACTTATTATACAATACGTCTGCGACATATACATTATGTAAACTTGTTATGTACTTATAATCGAAAACAATTGGGTGAAAAAATATGTTTTTTTATGCCGTCACTGATTGGTATTATAAAAAAAAATATATCTATGTACGGATACGCAGCATAATCAGCGGAGTCCCTCAAATGGCAAAAAAAAAAAAATTCCTCTCTCTCATCTTGACCGAAGTTACCTATTTGAGCCATTTGCGGTGGAAAACCTTGGTCCTTGGAGTTATGGAGCACACTCAATTATTAAAGATCTTACCAAACTTCTCCAAGAGTTTATAGGAGATCAGAATGCTGGCTTCTATTTCGGTCAACGAATTAGCATTGCCATTCAACGTGGCAATGCTGCCAGCATTCTGGCCACTCTGCCATCTGGTGACGGCTTAGATTTTTAAGAGTTTGTAATAATTGTAAATTATATCAATTGTATTATATTAAGAAAATCATCGCTGTAGTTGGAAAACTAAATAACTAACACATTTTGTGAAATCGACTTTTTTGCATTTCTATAAAGTGTAATTTAAGCTGCATCGTTCTATCTAACTAACGTTTAATTTATGAAAAAGTTATCTGTAAATGAATCTTGCTAGTCGAAATAGATGGAAAAATAAACTTCTCAGAATAGACAAACAAGTGGCGAAGGAAAAATAAATAACGCAGCCATGGAAGTCATTGACTACATTGCGACAGCGTTAAATGCATAACATCACTTATTTAGTTTTCGCTCGACAGATTTAAAGTCAACCTGGAGTAAATGGAATTGGAAAAATCAAATAAGTTTACTTAATGAATTTTTGTTTGTCATAAATGTGATCTATAGAGAAGACAAAAATTAAATTATATCATTTATTTGAATTTGTCCCTTCAAGATCTGGTGACCCAAGTAAAAACCCAAGTTGGGTTTTTAAAGTTCAGGACAAGAATAATTACATATATGGGATGTTATTAAGATTCAAAGAAATGAAAATGCGTTAGTGATTTGTCTAATCTTGAAAATGGCTTAAAACTTATTGATTTCTCTGCTAAAGGATAGAATAGTTTTACGAATGGTAAAGTAAATTTAAACGCTTTTTTTATTTTCACTGTTGTGGGAAAATTAGATAAGAGCATTTACCGTATGCTTTTTTAGCTTAAACGCACAATATTGTAAAAATAAGTAAAAATAAACAACTAGCATACAAAACTAGATAACTGACATTAAAATTAATAAAGTTGTCGAGGGAAAAATAAAAAGTTGTTTTTTATTTATTTTCTCTCAATGCAATGACCGAATACTTTGTATAGTTAGGGCATAACATAGGCGCAGTATCTATAACATATAAAAAAGTGAAATGTATGGGCCTCAGTGTGGCCTTTGTATGCAGATGTATGTTGTTAAGTTCTAGGTAGTTCACCTATACACCACACTATGTAGTAATACAGTTTTTGTTATAGAGATTTAAGCCGGTTTGTTTGGTTGAGCACGTAAACACAAGAGTCACAAGTTTAAAGTCAGTACAAGGTTTAGGTGGCAAATCTTCCCTTGTATGTCACTCCGTGGTAGTAGGTCACGCTCTGAGTTGAATATAATTTAGGTGAAGTAAGTAAATGCAGCGCGTGCGACTCAGAGTACCTAAATCGCCGCGTGCACAAAAATGACGATGTATGGTGAAACCGTACATAAAATTTTTAGCCACAAAAGAATTATCGCCATTTCCGCCGCAAAAAAATAGTTAAAAGCGTTTTTCTCGCTGATTTGGTTTTGTCAGGTATCTTATTTTCCAAGTACAGCGACGAAATCAGTTATCTATTACCTTTAGTACAGGCACTGCTTACTTTGATGATAAGTGATGCTGTGCTGATAATCCAGCATTTCATGTACCTACTTGTCGCTTTGCTCCACTAACCATTCCAAAGCAGAGTTACATGAGGCTTCAATCACACCAGCATCTACCAACTACAATCCTTTAGTTATAAACAAAGACACAGGCTTCGCTGTTTTGTTTGTATTTGTCACAAACGACGACCCCTATTTATTTAACAGTTCGTCGACATTGCGTAGCTCGCGGCGAGCACGGGTGGCCATGTTTCGAGCAAATTATTAGGACCCTTTGAACTTTTAAGTCGTTGGTTTATTGTTTTTGTTAGACCTTTTACTGGGAAACGGCTAAGCTGTTTGATGTTTGTGAGGGAATTAATTTAAAGTGTTAACGTGGATTATAAAATGTATTATTAGTGAGCATGATTTGATAAACTTAGACGTTTCCCCTGTGGGTGGAGTTAGCGGCGTTTGAGAACTCTCATTTTCTCTCGTTTGACAATTCACCTAATTATGGTCCCTGGAAATTTAACGATGGTTATACCTTAACCATCGTTAAATTTCTTGTTAAATTTCATCGTTAGTTTTACTACACACAGTAAGTTTTTAATGGTAAATTGGGTTAAGTTTAAAAAAAACCTTAAAAACCAACCACACATATTTAGAATGAGTAAAAGAATCCAAACATCCGTGGATACAAAATCGTATCTTGTGTTTATAATTTTAAAAAGGATTTTGTTACACATACAAAATATGACAACTGCACTAAAAGTGCTATAATAGTGTACAAACTTTATTGGTAACGTTTATAGTCACCCTACTGACTATAAATACAGACTATTTGCTTACTAGTAGACATTGTAGCGAGTTTCGAAAATAGTTTATATTGTTTTACAGTCAAGCAAAGCAAGGGGTCCTCTAATGCAGCCCTATGGGCTTAGACTTCAGCACGAATATTGAACCTTAAGAGAACTTGCGAAATTCATCATCGTAACCTTTATATCAATTCCCATAAGACTCAAATTAAACTGACATGTTGCCAAATAGGTAGATCTACCTATCTAAGCCTATGTATCTATATACCTAGTGGATAATTGTGTTACCCTGTAGGTAAACAAAGTGGCTTGACATAATTTTGTGTGAAAACAAAGCCATTTTAGGTTTGTTTTGTGAAGGCGCATCTCGCGTTTAGCGGCAGTCATAAATTGTAGGTTACATTTGGCGTTGACATTATCATAATTGTCGAAAGAGCAAAATAACACATGGTCCAATTAGAAAACCTTCCAAATTTACTCTTTTATAGATGCAGTTATGGTGAAACATCAAGCAGTACCCGGATCGGTTATTGGGTCGGGTGTGGACTTTACCTCTTTACAAGAATAGGTACTTAAATCTAGGCTTACTTACTTGTTACTGAGGAAAAAGGCATACATAATTTATTAAAAACGAAAATTACAATCAAGGAATAGAAAAAAATACAACTAGTATATACAAATGAAAACATTCAGCTAACTGCAGACGGTTGCAAACAGTCCTGTTATGTAATTGTTTCTGAACTGGTTTCCGCAACTAGGCCTCAGGTGGGCCCTTTTTACGTGTCGGGTGGGCGCTGCTAGTCTAACCACCTGATATCCTCCAGGAAAGCAAGCAGCTCGCTGACGCCGGTGCATGCTTCCCTAGGCGTCCTCGGTGTCCCGAGGTAAAGTTGTCTTCGAGACGCTATGCTATGCTTTCTAATAATGAAATGAAATTATAAAAAAGTGAAATAAAATACAACGTTGCAAGTAGGTACTTGCAAAAAAAATTACAATTATAAAAACCAATTACATAATATTTAAAAAAAAAATGTCTGAATGATGAGTGTCATTATTGATGAACCAATTATGGTAATTATGGTAAGTAATTACCAATTATATGAAATATACCTTTAAAGTTGCAATAAATAAATTAAAAAAATGTGGTTGCAATGACGTGGTGATTTGAATACCTACAGTCAGTTATTTTATGTTATTTCCACACAGTTATTTTTCATATAGGGTTGTTACAGAGTTGTATACAATAACTCTATACAAAGCCTAAGGTAAATAAACTGGAAACTGAGTGAAGGAGGAGATTGTCGTCATTTTGAATCTATACTTACATTAAAAAGAACGTTCAGAAAATGAAGTTGACGTAGTATAGAGTTAGATCTAGGTAAAATATCTATAGATTTTCTCTTTGGTGTACATATCTGAAAATAAAAACATTGATAAAAGTTATTAAGTTTTCCGGAAATACCATATTTTTATCTCAGATAAATATAACTCGTAAAGGCAAGATAAAAGTGTTAAAAGAAAAATGTCCTCCGCAAAAGTTACCTTGATAGTTACGACGGGCTTAACTTCCACATAATACTTAAGTTTGTATTTATATCCAATAACTTCCCTAGAAGGCTCTTATTTAGGATTTTTTATCTCTATACTAAACATGGTTTATGGATCAAAATGCTTTTGACAATGCTTTTGGTTCGTTGAACAATTTTTCTTGATCCATTGACTGAATAAATCATCTGAATGAAAATTTGGTTATATACTTAATGGGTGCGAACTGTTGTGTATATATAAAGAAGGGCACATACGCGTTTATATTCTAAACAGTTTTTGAAACCAAATACATGTATATGTATTATAATACATATATACCATAAACATGTTTGGTACAAGTTTTCCTCCAACTTGAAAACTAACAACCTAACAAGGTACCTAATGGTTTCTTGTTTGCCTCTTTACTGTACCTTAAAAATATTGAAGTGATTAAAAATCAAAGTGAGTACTTTATTTGTTATGTTTAATTACTTATAACATAAAAAATTATCTGAGCGTCTGGTCGATGCGACGCGTGACCCGAGAGCTGGTGAATATCTGGCTCAGCGCATCAGCATTGCCATACAGCGTGGTAATGCAGCCAGTGTCTTGGGGACGCTTCCGACTGGTTTTGACATGGATCAATTGAGCTACCTTTAGACTGTTTGCAACCGTCTGCAGTTAGCTCAATGATTTCAATTGTAAATACTAGTTGTAATTTTTCTATTCCTTTGCTTGTAATTTTCGTTGTTAATAAAATGTTATAACATGGGTTTTGTGTAAGGTGTAAAGGAAAGAACTTTGACTTTGAAAACAAAGTTGCAGTCCGCTGCCTGTCCGTCCTTATATGCTTAAATCTTTAAAACTAAGAAACGGACTTTGGTGTGGTTTGTAATAGATAGAGTGATTCAAGATGAACATTTACATTTAAAACACCCGTGCAAAACCGGGGGAGGGTCGCTAGTATAATATATATAACTAGCCACCCGCCCCAGCTTCGCCCGGTTTTATTATACCTATAAACCTTCCTCTTGAATCACTCTAAATCTGCTACTCTATTAAAAAAACCGCAAACAAAGCGACATAGGGATATAGGGACATAATGAAAGAGAAAGCGACTTTGTTTTATACTATGTAGTGACGATAATCGCTTACGACGCGGTAGTGATGATAAAGCTTCTAATGAAACTTTTTAGAAACCGCATCTCAACATATCCACTGACCCACACGAGTCGCAAGTTTTTCTATGAGTCAGGTGATGCAGCGACTCATCAATTGGACCGGTACAGTTCGGACACTAATGAATTAGTCGACTCACTAATTACCGGGCGGGCTTAATGTGGCCGCAATGCGGATTGCAGGATTTACTGGTAGTTTTAAATGTTTGCAGCTTGCTCATCATTGGGGGTCGATATGCCCCATCGGATAATAAGAGTGAGGGAATAGTGCACCTGTGTTTTCACACACACTTATGCACTACTATACGTCTAGTAATTAGTAATATCCGAAAGCCTGGCCGTGGTCTAAAATTCAACTAGAAGGATATCATCTTGTATGAAAGATTTCAATAACTTTAGCAGTCGAGAACTTTATTGATCATTATTACATAATGACCACTTAAACTAGTGAAATTTTAATCTAAAAATTACTATTATATAATAAATAGCGCGTTAAAAATAAAAAATAATATAATCAAGGAACAAAAAAGAAATAGACTCAAATTATAGGACTAGTATTTTCAGTGGCTAAATGGTAATAATAAAAAAAAAACAAAAAAAAAATAGTTTATTTGCCATAACTTAATCTATACAAAATCTTAAAATTACTTTGGAATCCCCCTTTTAAGTATAGAAATACCTGTGTTAGGGGGTTTCACTCTTGCCTTTTGAGTGATCACTTATAGACTAAGTAGGTTTATGTACCTTTAATAATACATACATAGATATCTTATAATCTAGCGAAACTTAAACTGTGTGTTGTGGTAGTGGGGTTATTTTTGTGCACTATCACGAAACTATCTCCAGAAGGTTTTCCGTATCCTGGTATGTAAGGGTCAGCAGCCAGTCTGTTAGTAGTTTTTTAGAGGCATGTTTTGTGAGCGGGTAAATATTTAATTCCTTATTAATTTAATAATAATAATATCACACTATATTAATCCACAGCTCGACATGGGCCTCCCCAGCTCCAACAGTGACTAATATAAGTTGATGAAATCATCACCACAACAAAAAAGAAACAACATAGCAGCATCTAAAGGCATAGCGAATGGTCGTTGCTACAACATTGTCGTGCGGATCGGAGTCAGTGCGTCAGTAAAAGGCTTATATAAATCAACTAGCTGGTGCCCGCGACTTCGTCTACGCATGATTAGTATTTCGAGTACTCGCGATTTTACTTGCCTTTCCCGTGGGATTTTCGGGATAAAATAAAGCCTAGTTATGTGTTATTCCAGCTTATAATCTATCTCTGTGGCAAAATTCATCCAGATCCGTTCAGCAGTTTTTGCGTGAAAGAGTAACAAAAATCCATCCATCTATCAATCTATCCATTCATACTTACAAACTTTCGCGTTTATCAGTTCAATTTAGTTTGGTTCCTCTGAGCTACACGGGTTTTCAAAAATTTTTCACAGCATCTGAACGACGCGTATACACGCGTTCAGTCAGATGCTGTGAGAAATTTTTGAAAACCCGTATAGCTCAGGGGAACCAAATTGAATTCCGGGATAAAATGAATCCCATGTCCAATCGTCCCGAGTTCCATTCGAATTCATTCACTTCCGTCGTGATGCGTGGTTAAAGAATTCTTTCACCCTCTTTCCCAGGGGAACCTTACCGAATTCCGGGAGAAAAAGTACCCCATGTCCTTCCTTGTACTATGAACTCAAATCGTCCCGAGTTTCATTCCAACTCATTCAGCAGTTTCGGCGTGATGCGCGGTAAAGGAATTTTACTTTCACCCTCTCCCATGAGAACCTTACTGAATTCCGGGATAAAAAGTATCCTATGTCCTTCCTCGTAGTATGACCTATAATTATGCCGAGTTTCATTTCAATCCATCAAGTAGTTTCGGCGTGATGTGCGTTTACGATACAGACAGACAGAAAGACAGACAGACAGACAGACAGACAGACAGACATGAATGAAAAAAAATACAGTTTTGGCTTGAGTATCGATAATAGAGTGCCATCCAAAAAAAAAATTTCAAAATATCTTCAATGTACAGAATTGGACCTGTTACAGTTTTATTATAAGTATAGATAGATGACGTCTGGAGTGGTCAAAACATTTTGTCGTGTCGTGTCTGCCTCGTGGGAAAACTTCCTTAGGGTTGTGCCAAGCGGGTAAAAAGTTTCTACATCACTACATATAGTATAAAACAAAGTCGCTTTCTCTGTCCTTATGTCCCTATGTATACTTAAATCTGAAGTATTTAGCACTACGTTAGTATGACAATATCAGCCGGCAGGAAAAACCAAATAAAAGACACGTTGCTTGGCTGAAGTTTATTACGGTCTGGCATAACTGAGAGATAAAGAACCTATCCCCAATATATTTATTAGAACTACCTACAATGATCCACATACATAACAAAATCTTTGAAACTACGCAACGAATTTTAGTGCGGTTTTTTTAATAGATTGAGTGATTCAAGAGGTTTATACGTTTAATAAAACCGTGCGAAGCTGGAGCGGGTCCCTAGTTATAAAGTTAAAATCTTAGCTTATCTGTACAATTCAAACACCTATTCTTTATTGCACATAAAATAATCTAGAAAATTACATAAAAACATAAAAAAAAACATATAAAATGTAAAAGGATCAGCCTTTTTGCTTAAATTCTAGACAACTTTAGTATGAGTGATCAAATAGACGTACCTAGACGCTGTCAATATTTGTTTAAATCTTTCACACGCGTCATATTTTCTTTGAAAGCCATTGTAAGCTCAAAATTTAAAAAAGGTACGGCTTTCGCTACTGATGATCACAATCGATGCAGCCTTATGTCATGGTCGATATCGAAAAGTAAATCGTCCCTAAATGTAATATCTGAAATCAAAGTAAAAGTTAAATAAGCTTTTAGAACAATTTTTGCTGTTTAAAAGATTCAATATCCGCCGCTTTGGCAGAACTTTTGTAAAGTTCGTTACTTTCAAACTGTTTCTTATTCAATTTGTCCTCTTAATTATAACTTAAGTTGATGAAACATTTTGAGATGGGAAAAAAGATTTTGTAAGTTTTCAGGCAATTTATTTTATCGTGGGTCGCATCGCACTTATTTACTACTAGCTGGTGCCCGCGACTTCGTCTGCGCATGATTAGTATTTCGAGTACTCGCGATTTTACTTGCGTAATTCCCTTTCCCGTGGGATTTTCGGGATAAATAAAGCCTATGTGTTATTCCAGCTTATAATCTATCTCTGTGCTAAATTTAATCCAGATCCGTTCAGCAGTTTTTGCGTGAATGAGTAACAAACATCCATCTATCTATCAATCTATCCATCCATCTATCCATTCATACTTACAAACATTCGCGTTAATCAGTTCAATTCAGTTTGGTTCCCCTGGGCTATACGGGTTTTCAAAAATTTCTCACAGCATCTGAACGACGCGCGCGTCGTTCAGATGCTGTGAGAATTTTGATAAAATGTTGATAAAATGTTTCCCTTGTCCAATCGTCCCGAGTTCCATTCGAATTCATTCACTTCCGTCGTGATGCGTGGTTAAAGAATTTTTCTTTCACCCTCTCTCCCAGGGGAACCTTACCGAATTCCGGGATAAAATGTATCCCATGTCCAATCGTCCCGAGTTCCATTCGAATTCATTTACTTCCGTCGTGCAGCGTGGTTAAAGAATTTTTCTTTCACCCTCTTTCCCAGGGGAACCTTACCGAATTCCGGGATAAAAAGTATCCCATGTCCTTCCTTGTAGTATGAACTCAAATCGTCCCGAGTTTCATTCCAACTCATTCAGCAGTTTCGGCGTCATGCGTGGTTAAAGAATTTTTCTATCACCCTCTCTCCCAGGGGAACCTTACCGAATTCCGGGATAAAAAGTATCCCATGTCCTTTCTTGTAGTATGAACTCAAATCGTCCCGAGTTTCATTCCAACTCATTCAGCAGTTTCGGCGTCATGCGTGGTTAAAGAATTTTTCTTTCACCCTCTCTCCCAGGGGAACCTTACCGAATTCCGGGATAAAAAGTATCCCATGTCCTTCCTTGTAGTATGAACTCAAATCGTCCCGAGTTTCATTCCAACTCATTCAGCAGTTTCGGCGTCATGCGTGGTTAAAGAATTTTTCTTTCACCCTCTCTCCCAGGGGAACCTTACTGAATTACGGGATAAAAAGTATCCTATGTCCTTCCTCGTATTATGACCTATAATCATGCCGAGTTTCATTTCAATCCATCAAGTAGTTTCGGCGTGATGCGCGTTTACGATACAGACAGACAGACAGACAGACAGACAGACAGACAGACATGAATGAAAAAAATTACAGTTTTGGCTTGAGTATCGATAATAGAGAGCCCTCCAAAAAAAATTTTCAAAATATTTTCAATGTACAGAATTTGACCTGTTACAGTTTTATTATAAGTATAGATAGATAAAACATGTCATTTCTACAATAATTATTTTTGCACCTACTTATTTGACTATGTCGCCGACGGATATGTTAACAATCCACACAAACACTAAGCCCAATCGTTTCAGTTGTTTATACTAGTTTGAATTCTAGATGAAATCTAGATAAGTTTGTTGTAAATGTTACCACTAGTTACAAACTAGTAGTACATAATATACTGTAGCTACTTACCGCAGTAATAAAGCAGTTCACAATCGTCTTAATTCCTGCAATGGAGCGTAGGAGCGATGGAGTGGTAAAGACGTCAAGTAACACTGCAGTAACTTGCATCCAGTATTAATGGTTCATTACTTTACGCGACTTTACGGTCGTGAGCAGGTGAGCGTATCTTTATGGAGGTTTAGTTTGCTCAGTACCTTTTGTTACCACTACTTGCTAACCTACTTTTGAAGATTTTTACTGCGGTGTTTTCTTTAGTTTTTATAAGCGTTCTTGTTCTTCGGTTTTAAGGCGCGAACACCAGGTACACTAGCGCCACTACTTATTTTACACTAGCGACCCGCCTGGCTTTGCACGGTTTTATTATACATATAAACCTTCCTTTTGAATCATTCTATCTATTAAAGAAAACCGCATCAAAATCCGATGCGTATTTTTAAAGATTTATGCATACATAGGGATATAGGGATAGGAAAGCGACTTTGTTTTATACTATGTTTGATGCAGTTTTTTTTTATTCAAGAGAAAGGTTTATACGTATAATAAAACCGTGCGAAACCGGGGCGTGTCGCTCGTAATATATAATTTTCTAAAAATGTGAAAAAGAAAAAGGAACAAACGATATTTTGGAGCCAACGTCCAGCCCAAACTGCTAAAGCTAGAATGCTGAAATTTAGGGATGAAAAAAGGGGTTAAAGTTTTTTGAAGTTTTTTTGAAACTTTTTAACTTGTAGCCCGTTTTTGTGTAGGCGTAAGTGAGATAAATAAAAGTCAAAGTCTATCTAGCTCTTGAAAATTTTTCGTAATCAATCTTTCAAACTTTAACCGACAACAGTAAACGGGGTAAACGTGTTATTAAGTGGAGAACGTGAAACGGCAAACGTAGTTTAAGAGGCCCTCCGGCCAGGTGGGATGACGATCTACGAAATACTGCACGGAGATGCTGAATGCGGCAAGCTAACAGTGCGCTATGGCACTCATTAGTGGAGGCCTATGTCCAGCTGTGGAATATAAATGGATGATGATGATGATTACTAATTTAAATGGATGATGATAGTGATTCAAACTCTTAAAGTGTGTGTTATTATTTATTTAATTGCTATTATTCGTAGCACTGAATGTGTTAACACTATTAACTACAGCTCAGCGCTTGTCACAAAGCATATACAGGGTGTAACGTGATTTATCAGGCGGCTAAGATAATCCAAAACAATGCCACGGACGGGTTACGACAAAAAGTTGATTGATAGACTGGCTGCCGGCGGAACCATCGATCACCACTTATTATACGTTAATACAGAGATAGATCTATGGAGCCTATGTCATTCATAACCAATATGATTTAGAATGAACGACAAATTATTTACAGACTAGACAACTTTACAATTCATTACCTATGAATATTAGTGGGTTACTATAAATGTAATTGTCGTCGATATTTGTAATCATTTGTCGATCATCGTTTATTTCACATCATTCAAAGACTTCTAACTGTTTCTAGAAATTTTTCTAGAGTATGAAGAAGTATTTGTAATAATTTTCACAATTGTAAAAAACCCTTTGCTATAAAAGTTTGTTTAACCGGTACAGAGAAAAGCTTTTATAATGCAAATGAATTCCTGGAAATGATAACATTAGATTAAGGCCGTATCCAGTGACGCTTGGACCTATTTCCAGTGACGTTAGCACGCTCGGATTTCTATAAGTTTTATGACGTGTCTTGCCATGCGAGTTATCCGCTCGAATGGAACGAGTGTAGCTATTCTGGTGGGTGATATATCGATCGAAAAAGTCTATTGATCAATATAATTGATGAACTTTATTGCGCAAATGGTGAAGATGCACCTGCGGGAATTGCAATCAAATCGCAGGTCTCGGGTTCGATTCTTGCCTCACATTTTGCGTTTATTTGTGCAACGCAATAGAAACATAGATAGTGACGAATATTGTATACCTTGTCACAAAGTACATTTTACGTCAAACTGCAATGTATAACAATTATTTATTGTAGAACTATGGCATGGCGCCACCAAACTAAAAGAGTGATTTAATAAAAAAAACTCTAATAATTGTTGTTTAGTATCGACAGTAACCCAATTGATTTTGAAATAATGTTAAATTGAATTATATAAGATGATAAGATGTTTTTTTAATTGTCTTATGCTAATGATATCTCTATCGCAATTTTCGATATCAGGATATAGAGAAAGCTTAATCAGGAATAGGGGTTTTATAAATAGCGTACAACTGCCAGGTACCAACGAGTGACGTTGATTTGTGGACATCTCTACTTCACATGTTTTATTAGTACTTTTAACGTTTTTTGTGCGAGTATACTTAATGCAATACATAGAAAGATATTTTTATTATAGATATTTTTTTTTTTGTATTTGTTATTCCAGACTATAATCTATCTTTGCGCCAAATTTCATCCATATCCGTTTTTGCGTGAAAGGGTAACAAACATCCATCCATCCATACTTACAAACTTTCGCGTTTATAATATAAGTAGGATTACATTTAAAAGGATAATTAAATTACAGTGCTTAATTAAGCCCTCGCACTCTGGCTAATGACGCTTCAGTCCATAAAAGTCGAAGATTTTCGACTAGGTGGGTACATGACTCATACGGCATGCTGGCTGAGTCCTTACTGAAGTCGGGTCGTGGGTTCAAGTCCCAATTTATTAGACGAGAACTGATTTATTTTTACAGCATAAAGCTAAGACGGACGTCATTTTATAGCATTTATGTTTTTAATTAATTAGTACCTAACTGCTTTATGTAATTCTGGTGTTAGGTAATTTAAGAAATTAAATAACTTAGTAGTAGGTAGTTTGTAAATGCTGTAAATAAAGATTTTCTTATTTTTATTATGTTATGAAAAGTAACCTATTCTGCCCAGGGCTAGAACTACGTTTGTTCCAAATTTCACACTGATCCGTTCAGTTCTTTTTCGTGAAAGAGAAACAAACATCCATCCATACATCTTACAAACTTTCGTAAAGATTTAATTTTGCTCGAGTATTGAGCATTTTGTCTAGGTAAATTCATAAAACTTGGATTGTAGGTAAAAATGTATACCTACTTAATTTAAATTGATTTGGTGGATCATTCTGGTAGTTGAAATAAGATTGATAATATTATCAACCACACTGCTCTCGAGCACTTATTCTGAGAAACCTTATTAGTAAAATGAGAAAGATGATTGAAATATAATATTGATTAGACTGCTAATTGCCAGTCTTCGTTTGCTCGATAGCTTACATTTTCAAAGTATTATTGGTCCCAGAGCAATGTTTTTTTATACTTGGCGTCATATATACTGTATTATAAGAGGATATATTTTATATTTGGAGGTTTTGGGTTCGATTCCCTAAATGTAATATCTGAAATCAAAGTAAAAGTTAAATAAGCTTTTAGAACAATTTTTGCTGTTTAAAAGATTCAATATCCGCCGCTTTGGCAGAACTTTTGTAAAGTTCGTTACTTTCAAACTGTTTCTTATTCAATTTGTCCTCTTAATTATAACTTAAGTTGATGAAACATTTTGAGATGGGAAAAAAGATTTTGTAAGTTTTCAGGCAATTTATTTTATCGTGGGTCGCATCGCACTTATTTACTACTAGCTGGTGCCCGCGACTTCGTCTGCGCATGATTAGTATTTCGAGTACTCGCGATTTTACTTGCGTAATTCCCTTTCCCGTGGGATTTTCGGGATAAATAAAGCCTATGTGTTATTCCAGCTTATAATCTATCTCTGTGCTAAATTTAATCCAGATCCGTTCAGCAGTTTTTGCGTGAATGAGTAACAAACATCCATCTATCTATCAATCTATCCATCCATCTATCCATTCATACTTACAAACATTCGCGTTAATCAGTTCAATTCAGTTTGGTTCCCCTGGGCTATACGGGTTTTCAAAAATTTCTCACAGCATCTGAACGACGCGCGCGTCGTTCAGATGCTGTGAGAATTTTGATAAAATGTTGATAAAATGTTTCCCTTGTCCAATCGTCCCGAGTTCCATTCGAATTCATTCACTTCCGTCGTGATGCGTGGTTAAAGAATTTTTCTTTCACCCTCTCTCCCAGGGGAACCTTACCGAATTCCGGGATAAAATGTATCCCATGTCCAATCGTCCCGAGTTCCATTCGAATTCATTTACTTCCGTCGTGCAGCGTGGTTAAAGAATTTTTCTTTCACCCTCTTTCCCAGGGGAACCTTACCGAATTCCGGGATAAAAAGTATCCCATGTCCTTCCTTGTAGTATGAACTCAAATCGTCCCGAGTTTCATTCCAACTCATTCAGCAGTTTCGGCGTCATGCGTGGTTAAAGAATTTTTCTATCACCCTCTCTCCCAGGGGAACCTTACCGAATTCCGGGATAAAAAGTATCCCATGTCCTTTCTTGTAGTATGAACTCAAATCGTCCCGAGTTTCATTCCAACTCATTCAGCAGTTTCGGCGTCATGCGTGGTTAAAGAATTTTTCTTTCACCCTCTCTCCCAGGGGAACCTTACCGAATTCCGGGATAAAAAGTATCCCATGTCCTTCCTTGTAGTATGAACTCAAATCGTCCCGAGTTTCATTCCAACTCATTCAGCAGTTTCGGCGTCATGCGTGGTTAAAGAATTTTTCTTTCACCCTCTCTCCCAGGGGAACCTTACTGAATTACGGGATAAAAAGTATCCTATGTCCTTCCTCGTATTATGACCTATAATCATGCCGAGTTTCATTTCAATCCATCAAGTAGTTTCGGCGTGATGCGCGTTTACGATACAGACAGACAGACAGACAGACAGACAGACAGACAGACATGAATGAAAAAAATTACAGTTTTGGCTTGAGTATCGATAATAGAGAGCCCTCCAAAAAAAATTTTCAAAATATTTTCAATGTACAGAATTTGACCTGTTACAGTTTTATTATAAGTATAGATAGATAAAACATGTCATTTCTACAATAATTATTTTTGCACCTACTTATTTGACTATGTCGCCGACGGATATGTTAACAATCCACACAAACACTAAGCCCAATCGTTTCAGTTGTTTATACTAGTTTGAATTCTAGATGAAATCTAGATAAGTTTGTTGTAAATGTTACCACTAGTTACAAACTAGTAGTACATAATATACTGTAGCTACTTACCGCAGTAATAAAGCAGTTCACAATGGTCTTAATTCCTGCAATGGAGCGTAGGAGCGATGGAGTGGTAAAGACGTCAAGTAACACTGCAGTAACTTGCATCCAGTATTAATGGTTCATTACTTTACGCGACTTTACGGTCGTGAGCAGGTGAGCGTATCTTTATGGAGGTTTAGTTTGCTCAGTACCTTTTGTTACCACTACTTGCTAACCTACTTTTGAAGATTTTTACTGCGGTGTTTTCTTTAGTTTTTATAAGCGTTCTTGTTCTTCGGTTTTAAGGCGCGAACACCAGGTACACTAGCGCCACTACTTATTTTACACTAGCGACCCGCCTGGCTTTGCACGGTTTTATCTATATATATAAAAGAAAGTCGTGTTAGTTACTTCACTTATAACTAAAGGACGGCTGAACCGATTTAGCTGAAAATTGGCAGGGAGGTAGTTTAGAGCCAGGAGAAGGACATAGGATACTTTTTATCCCGTTCGGTACTTATAATAAAACCGTGCGAAGCCGGGGCGGGTCGCTAGTTATACATATAAACCTTCCTTTTGAATCATTCTATCTATTAAAGAAAACCGCATCAAAATCCGATGCGTATTTTTAAAGATTTATGCATACATAGGGATATAGGGATAGGAAAGCGACTTTGTTTTATACTATGTTTGATGCAGTTTTTTTTTATTCAAGAGAAAGGTTTATACGTATAATAAAACCGTGCGAAACCGGGGCGTGTCGCTCGTAATATATAATTTTCTAAAAATGTGAAAAAGAAAAAGGAACAAACGATATTTTGGAGCCAACGTCCAGCCCAAACTGCTAAAGCTAGAATGCTGAAATTTAGGGATGAAAAAAGGGGTTAAAGTTTTTTGAAGTTTTTTTGAAACTTTTTAACTTGTAGCCCGTTTTTGTGTAGGCGTAAGTGAGATAAATAAAAGTCAAAGTCTATCTAGCTCTTGAAAATTTTTCGTAATCAATCTTTCAAACTTTAACCGACAACAGTAAACGGGGTAAACGTGTTATTAAGTGGAGAACGTGAAACGGCAAACGTAGTTTAAGAGGCCCTCCGGCCAGGTGGGATGACGATCTACGAAATACTGCACGGAGATGCTGAATGCGGCAAGCTAACAGTGCGCTATGGCACTCATTAGTGGAGGCCTATGTCCAGCTGTGGAATATAAATGGATGATGATGATGATTACTAATTTAAATGGATGATGATAGTGATTCAAACTCTTAAAGTGTGTGTTATTATTTATTTAATTGCTATTATTCGTAGCACTGAATGTGTTAACACTATTAACTACAGCTCAGCGCTTGTCACAAAGCATATACAGGGTGTAACGTGATTTATCAGGCGGCTAAGATAATCCAAAACAATGCCACGGACGGGTTACGACAAAAAGTTGATTGATAGACTGGCTGCCGGCGGAACCATCGATCACCACTTATTATACGTTAATACAGAGATAGATCTATGGAGCCTATGTCATTCATAACCAATATGATTTAGAATGAACGACAAATTATTTACAGACTAGACAACTTTACAATTCATTACCTATGAATATTAGTGGGTTACTATAAATGTAATTGTCGTCGATATTTGTAATCATTTGTCGATCATCGTTTATTTCACATCATTCAAAGACTTCTAACTGTTTCTAGAAATTTTTCTAGAGTATGAAGAAGTATTTGTAATAATTTTCACAATTGTAAAAAACCCTTTGCTATAAAAGTTTGTTTAACCGGTACAGAGAAAAGCTTTTATAATGCAAATGAATTCCTGGAAATGATAACATTAGATTAAGGCCGTATCCAGTGACGCTTGGACCTATTTCCAGTGACGTTAGCACGCTCGGATTTCTATAAGTTTTATGACGTGTCTTGCCATGCGAGTTATCCGCTCGAATGGAACGAGTGTAGCTATTCTGGTGGGTGATATATCGATCGAAAAAGTCTATTGATCAATATAATTGATGAACTTTATTGCGCAAATGGTGAAGATGCACCTGCGGGAATTGCAATCAAATCGCAGGTCTCGGGTTCGATTCTTGCCTCACATTTTGCGTTTATTTGTGCAACGCAATAGAAACATAGATAGTGACGAATATTGTATACCTTGTCACAAAGTACATTTTACGTCAAACTGCAATGTATAACAATTATTTATTGTAGAACTATGGCATGGCGCCACCAAACTAAAAGAGTGATTTAATAAAAAAAACTCTAATAATTGTTGTTTAGTATCGACAGTAACCCAATTGATTTTGAAATAATGTTAAATTGAATTATATAAGATGATAAGATGTTTTTTTAATTGTCTTATGCTAATGATATCTCTATCGCAATTTTCGATATCAGGATATAGAGAAAGCTTAATCAGGAATAGGGGTTTTATAAATAGCGTACAACTGCCAGGTACCAACGAGTGACGTTGATTTGTGGACATCTCTACTTCACATGTTTTATTAGTACTTTTAACGTTTTTTGTGCGAGTATACTTAATGCAATACATAGAAAGATATTTTTATTATAGATATTTTTTTTTTTGTATTTGTTATTCCAGACTATAATCTATCTTTGCGCCAAATTTCATCCATATCCGTTTTTGCGTGAAAGGGTAACAAACATCCATCCATCCATACTTACAAACTTTCGCGTTTATAATATAAGTAGGATTACATTTAAAAGGATAATTAAATTACAGTGCTTAATTAAGCCCTCGCACTCTGGCTAATGACGCTTCAGTCCATAAAAGTCGAAGATTTTCGACTAGGTGGGTACATGACTCATACGGCATGCTGGCTGAGTCCTTACTGAAGTCGGGTCGTGGGTTCAAGTCCCAATTTATTAGACGAGAACTGATTTATTTTTACAGCATAAAGCTAAGACGGACGTCATTTTATAGCATTTATGTTTTTAATTAATTAGTACCTAACTGCTTTATGTAATTCTGGTGTTAGGTAATTTAAGAAATTAAATAACTTAGTAGTAGGTAGTTTGTAAATGCTGTAAATAAAGATTTTCTTATTTTTATTATGTTATGAAAAGTAACCTATTCTGCCCAGGGCTAGAACTACGTTTGTTCCAAATTTCACACTGATCCGTTCAGTTCTTTTTCGTGAAAGAGAAACAAACATCCATCCATACATCTTACAAACTTTCGTAAAGATTTAATTTTGCTCGAGTATTGAGCATTTTGTCTAGGTAAATTCATAAAACTTGGATTGTAGGTAAAAATGTATACCTACTTAATTTAAATTGATTTGGTGGATCATTCTGGTAGTTGAAATAAGATTGATAATATTATCAACCACACTGCTCTCGAGCAC
Organism: Eupithecia centaureata; assembly: GCA_944547425.1. NCBI lineage: Eukaryota > Metazoa > Arthropoda > Insecta > Lepidoptera > Geometridae > Eupithecia > Eupithecia centaureata. The sequence continues at coordinate 11,489,834 of OX155689.1, forward strand.
TTATTCTGAGAAACCTTATTAGTAAAATGAGAAAGATGATTGAAATATAATATTGATTAGACTGCTAATTGCCAGTCTTCGTTTGCTCGATAGCTTACATTTTCAAAGTATTATTGGTCCCAGAGCAATGTTTTTTTATACTTGGCGTCATATATACTGTATTATAAGAGGATATATTTTATATTTGGAGGTTTTGGGTTCGATTCTCACCTTGGTACAAATATCTGTATTGTACTATCTGCAAATATTTGTTCCGGGCTTCTGCGTGTTTTCTATGTATAATAAAAACTAACTATCTATGTACTAGTATATTGTATTAAGTATATCTTAAGTATATTTTTTCTTGAGTGGAGACCGCGACTTGGTAAACGTAGTGTAGGACGCCCTCCTGCCAGGTGGGATGACGATCTGTGAAAGACTGCTGGCGTCAAGCTGAAGACAGGGCGCTATGGCGCTCATTAGGGGAGGCCTATGTCCAGCAGTGGACTAATATGGGCTGATGATGATGATGATGATTAAGTATATCAGTCATCTAGTACCCATAACAGAAGCTCTGCTTAGCTTGGGGCTAGATGATGCTGTGTTGAGTGTCCAGCATATAAATTATTTTATTTATATTTTTTGAACCTTAATTGCTTTAAAAAAATACCCGTTAAATCAAAACCCATACAATGGAATCCAAGAAAAACTAGATAAAACTAGGTGCGAGTGGAATCTGACTTGTAATATAATTTGTCAAGTGCAAACGCAATAAGGCTCGGCTCTTGGCATACGGGACGAAATTAAATATTTCATGGGGCAAGGAGGTAAGAAGAAATGACAGAAGATGTGGTAGAAAAAAAAGGTTGAAATATGAAGTTCAAGCGAATAAAAAAAAGGAGAACAGTTAATTCTTTTCAATTATGCGACGCGTGACCCGAGAGCTGGTGAGTATCTGGCTCAGCGCATCAGCATTGCCATACAGCGCGGTAATGCAGCCAGTGTCTTGGGGACGCTTTCGACTGGTATTGACATGTATCAATGGAGCTACCTTTAGACTGTTTGCAACCGTCTGCAGTGAACTCAATGGTTTCAATTATAAATACTAGTTGTATTTTTTTCTATTCCTTGATTGTAATTTTCGTTGTTAATAAAGATGTTATATTTAAAAAAAGAAAAATCTTAGTAATTACTTAATTGATATTTTACGATATAACGCGACAGGCGAACGTCTGTTATCAACGCCGAAGGTTGCGGGTTACATTCTCGCCGTGAGACGTATGTTTGTATTTTCTGTAAGTAATTGTTCCAGGATCATAGGTATTTCCTAAATCAAATATAAAATCTATGTTATGTATTGTATATATTATGTTAAGTATTTTAGTCATCTAGAAACCATGACACAAGCTCAATATCTAGATGCTCTACCATGAAGATTAAAGATAAAGATAAGATAAAGATAAAGAAATTTATTTATGAAATAAAACACAAACTAAAATAATAAAAATAATAAATTAAGTCCGTGAATTAATTAATATCGTCATCATGTACATTTTGATTATGAACCACACCAAAACTATGATACCTAACCTATGACAATCCACACAGCTTCATCTATGAGGCAGTGTGGATTGTCATAGGTGTTTACTACATCCAAAAAAAAAAGTCTATCTATGTTATGTATTGTATTAAGTATATTAGTCATCTAGTAACCATAACACAAGCTCACAATCTTGATGCTTGATCATGTTGTGTAGATTGTCCAGCGTTATTTATTTATCTTTAAAAAAACACAACTTATTAACAGTTTTATTATTCGTTTTCTACCTCATACTTAGGCCTTGAAAATGTTGCTGAGAATACCAACGAAATTTGTATCGAAGGTGTACTTGTTTTTGTTTGTTTGTGATACTTGCTTTACCAAAATCGGGACAAATTTTACTATTCTGATATTCTGAAATCTACAGATACAACAAATATATATATTTAAATTAGTATTATTTATTTAAATATTAATTATCTAGTACCCATAACACAAACTCTGCTTGGAGCCAGATGTGAATTGTCCTGTAATATTTATTTATTATTCGATAGCTTTCCCGCAACGGCTACTAGAGAATACAATGTTAGGCATGGTAAAAGCCGAAACAAGCTGCGGTCTACGGTGTAACAGACTTCGTCGTAGAAATCTATGGAATAACAGCCTAATGTTATTACAATCTACGGCGTAGTAGTCTACGGCGTAGCAGTCTACGGCGTAGCAGTCTACGGCATAGCAGTCTACGGCTTTATGAAGCTTCAACGAAGCAGTCTATTATTATATTAATTAAAAAATTGTATATATTATTATTAATTTGAAAATTGAGTTTTGTTCTTAATAAATACACTCGAGAGCAATGAATCCGGGTCACTCAAAGAATCCAAAAAATCTCGGAAAGTAAGAATGCTAGGTTAATGCAATAAAATGTATTTAATAGACAATTTAATACTCCTTAAATGAAAGTTAAAAAAATATGAGTCACCATACATTTTATTTACACAAAATTACATAAAGAAAAAAAACTGCTGATCTCTCCTTAAAACAAAAATAGGAAACATAAAATTTTTGAACTTTATGACGAGTTTCTTGAATTTCAATACTTCGAATTACCTCTTCGTGCTTTCATTACTGCGTTTACGCGGTTTGGCATGCTGTACACCAAGTTCCTTATACGATTTTGGGGAATATTCTCCCATTCCTCTGTGAGAGCAATTTTGAGCTCAGGAAGCGTGATTGGGGGAGGGTTTCGTTGTTTTACGCATCTCCCTAGCTCGTCCCAAGCATGCTCGATCGGGTTGATATCCGGGCTGCGCGCTGGCCACTCCATACAAGTAATGTTCATCTCTTGAAGGTAGTTATTCACAATCCTACCTGTATGAGGTCGGGCATTGTCATGCATAAATATAGCATCCTCACCCAAATTGACCATAAATGGACCAACGTTTTCGTTGAGGATTTCTTCCACATATCTTACGCTAGTTAAAGAGCCGTTTTCTATGATCACCAGCTCTGTGCGACTTTCAGAGGAAATTCCGGCCCACACAAGTACAGACCCACCACCGTAGGCTACTTTTTCTTCGATGCATGCTTGCTTGAATCTTTCCCCTGGTCTTCTATACACTCTGTGTCTTCCATCGTGCTTGTAGAGCATAAATTTTGATTCGTCGGAGAACATAACTTTCGACCAATCTTCAATACTCCAATTTACGTGGTTCTGGGCATATCTTAGTCTTGAAATACGATGGCCACGCTCCAGTTTAGGGCCGTTTGCAGGTCTAAGGGGTTTTAAGTTAGATTCAGCAAGCCGACGTCTTACTGTCCATGCACTTGGGTTACTTCCTCCGAGGCGTCGAAACTGATTTGTGAGTTCAGTTCCTGTGAGAAAGCGATTTCGAAGCATGGTGTTCACCAAGTATCGGTCTTCTCGTGCTGTGGTACACCTAGTTCTGCCCGTTCCTGGTCTGGTAGGTTAGAACCAGTTTCTTCGTAACGTCGGAGAACTCTTTGTACTGTTGACAGCGACACACCGACAGTCCTGGCTGTATCGCGCTGACTCCGGCCGGTTTCCACCAATGTAAGTATTCTGGTGCATTCTTCAAGTGTAAGCGACATGATTTCAGCTTGAATAATGAATATTGAGCACTATCAACCTGGTTTATGTACCAACATAAATGACAGATTACAAACAAAAGCAAAAACAAATCCTGTAATTTCGTAGTTCCATCTTCGACAGTGTTCCCTTTTCAAATTTGATTTTTTTATGATATAACTTTACAATAACTAAGAAGTTTTAATACTTTCATTTAAGGAGTATTAAATTGTCTATTAAATACAATTTATTGCATTAACCTAGCATTCTTACTTTCCGAGATTTTTTGGATTCTTTGAGTGACCCGGATTCATTGCTCTCGAGTGTAGCTCCTGTTAAATCAATTACATACGTAGGTTGTATTTTTTCAAGACTGTGGGAGTTTATTAATAAATAGCTGAAAATTTAAAGAATGAAAGACTATAAAAGATAATGAACGTTTTGAACATGCAAAAAGCTTCAAAGTGTTCGAAAGGAAATAAAGAGCAATAATGAGTTCAATGAAACATTCTAAGAGGTATAATTACATATAGAGGAGGTTTATAAAATTGAAGTAAACTCAATGTTATTCTGATCAACACTGTGTTTTAGCCGACTTTATTAAAGGAGGAGGTTGTCAATTCAACTGTTGTTGTTCTCAGAACTTTTTTTAGGTGAAGCGATTTTGATGTTTTTTTGAAAGTTGATCCATCGTATTTGGTCCTTCACAATTTTTTTCGACTTTGTCTCCTGATTTTTGATTTATCCTTTATAATGCGCAGTTTTACATATAACGACAACATGAAAATTTTGGAATGTTGAAACATCCAAGAAAGTTGTTTAGCTTCTAAATCCGAAAACATTTTAATGGTAAAGGATATTTTTTGATTTCTACAACATTATCATTTTGGTGTTTTAACTGTTTTTTCTCAAAATAAACTAAAATAAAACAAAAAAAAATACAACAAAAACAAAATACACCAACATTTTCAATCAGCCCTATTATTATACCTATTGTAGGGTATCACACTGAGGTTGAAATCACTCATGTATTTTATGGCTTAAAAAGGGGTTTATTGTTGATTAATTACAAATAGTTGAATGAATCGGCACTGTGGATTAGTATTGGCGGCCGCGTGTGATGTGTGTCGCGGCCGCAGGCAGAAGAGAGGGGTCCCTTTTTTGACAGGAGCGCGTGCGCCGTGAAGCTCGCGAACGACGCGACGTCATCCTGTCATCTGTCAATGTCAGAGGGCTGTGGCGTAGACACCTATAATTTAATCACACAGAATATACTGTTTGATTTAATAATTTGCTATTTGTAAAGCAAAAGGCACAACCTATCAACATTTACGAAAAAATACCCCACTAACATTATAAATGAGAACACACATATGTACGTTGTATTGTACCTAAAACTTAAACTTTTGTGCCTTGTGATATTTTGACTCATTTTATTCTAAAACGGAGTTTCACGCGGATTCCACAAAACCCGAGTCCCGTTTAAGTCTCTCCTAAATAAGTTCATCCATATAATTTAAAAACGCACCGTTTAAAATTCCCCCTCCAAGAAGCCAGCCATATTGCCAACTTAATCAAATGAACTTTTTTGGAGCATTGCCAACGGTGGACGTCTCAACTGTTTTAACGTGCTATTCAACGTGCTTCAACTTAACAGCTTTATGGCGCTATGGCGGTTATCAACACGTAATTTATACGGTTTGAAATGGCTACCTATTTCAATGAATCTTGGAAACGCTGGATTATTTTTCTTTGACTTTCCGTATCGCAAAATGTATTCGGTTGGGTGCGAGGTGTTGTGCGCCTCATCAATATCAACTTCGCATCAACCAAATGCTCAGATATTTTTTTTTCAATCCGGAGAGCCTTGGTACCCCACGGGCGTAAGATTTTTATATTTTTTTTTATAAAAGGCCTACTTTTTGAGGTACCTGTTCGCACGCGGGATACATTTAAAAAATATCCGAGTATCGGCCATTATTTTCAAGTGTAACACATAATGCTCTCTGTAGATTTCGAAACAAATGAAACGAACCTAATCATATCCAATTTCATATGTCATGAAAGCCATGAAAAATATCCAGCACGGCAGTTTTAATTAAAAAATACCTGAGCAGTTAACAAAAAAAACACGACTGCCTGTGTGCTAACTCAGTGTGTTATTTTGTTTCTTTTGCAACTGATCTTCAACTGTTATTTCTTTCTTTTGCAACTGTTATTTATTTGTTCTAGGTCCGTAAAGTAACCTAAAATAAATGAATAATAAATAAATAATGCTGGAAATTACACACAGCACCATCTAGCCCCAAAGTAAGTTATTTAAAGCTTGTGTTATGGGTACTAGATAACTGATATACCTATTTAATTACAAACATTAGACATTTGACATTAGATAAAAAGATAGATATTTTAACATAGAAAATACCCAGTCCATCTAAACGAATTTCTGCAAATCGTACGCAAATTTGTTTTGAGGCGGGAATCGAACCCGCAACCTACAATACAGGTTCTGAACCTGCGGGGACCACAACTAACCAGAATAATTTAAGCTTTTAAATAAATAAAAACCTTAAAAAAATACCTCCTGCGTCGCAGGCGGATCTTCGCCCGCCGCGACACAGAGATCGTCAAATTGCCACATCCAAAAATTCTCCCGAAACTAAATCAGTTTCAGAGGCCCTCGGGAAATCAGGGCTCAGGGGCGTATGCCGCTAAGCCTCATGATGACCACCATTATCCCTGGATCCTCGAAACTGGAGTACCTTATCTTTAATTTTTTTATGTACCGAAAATTAGGTGGTTCATTATTTTGCTGTATCTTTGAGACTAACTTATTTAATCTTTGAATATTAGGTTAGTATGTTTTATCTGATTAGGAAGATAATTGTTTATACTTTTAGTAATGGAATAATAAAAAAATATCAGTAATGTAATTAATTTAATTGTAGACGGTTGCAAACAGTCTAAATGTAGCTCAATTGATCCATGTCAATACCAGTCGGAAGCGTCCCCAAGACACTGGCTGCATTACCACGCTGTATGGCAATGCTGATGCGCTGAGCCAGATATTCACCAGCTCTCAGGTCACGCGTCGCATCGACCAGACGCTCAGATATGGTTTCAATTGTAAATACTAGTTGTAATTTTTCTATTCCTTGCTTGTAGTTTTCGTTGTTAATAAAGATATTTAATTGTTGAACTGTTTTTATATTATATGTAAAACATATTTTACTACATTATTGTTGTTGTTTTCTAGGTAAATAAAAATAATTTTACATGTGATTAAATATATTGCGCCTTTTTTGAAAATTATAGTTCCTTACAAAGAAAATTACAATCAAGGTATAGACACAAACTAAAACTAGGATTTACAATTGAAACATTTGATTTTACTGCAGACGGTTGTAAACAACATAAAAAGAAAACAGTTTAGAGGTTGCTCATCTGATCCATATCAATACCAGGTTTTAATCAGTTTCGATTATTTATTAATTACCTTATTTTACCTTATTTTTTTCCCATTATTAATGTTATATGTCTGACCATGACAGACTAGATATACAAATATAGGTACAATATGATAATAGGACAAGTTGTAATGTTATACAAGAATAAATTCATTTATCGTTGAGTATTTACTATATTTATGTCCAGCAGTGGACTAATATGGGCTGATGATGATTTATTATCAGTATCGGATCCAAGAACCTCTCTAAGAAAGTATTAAAATTTATAACATCGTTATATACACTATTATTCGAATATGCATGCATGCAAACTCAGATAAAAGTAAACATAAAATTCCTCGCGAGTGCATTACGAAAAATTCTTTGACAACACCGAGCTATTTATATGCATCTAGGTTAACCATTTTATAACCTGGCAACGTACAGCTTTCTCTTTTCCTCATTAGGGAACGTATACGTCCATCCCGCTCGTTTATATATTAATTTGAATATTTAAAAAGAAGCCAGTGAAGTCTGCAATATCCGCTCATTCTGTATGCGTTTTTCATTTCAGATGGGATTTTTATTTTATGGGATGTTTGGTTTAAAGTTTTAAACAGCTTAAATATTTCAATAGTTTTCCGAAAAATAGTTATAACTTCTTATGTACCTATTACTATACTATACTTACTAATCTTAATACTGTACTGCGTGATAGGTACTACATAAATACAATAAACATCCGACAGAGAACCAAAGTTATCGACATAGCTCAAAGAATTAGCAGGCTGAAGTGGCAGTGGGCCGGCCATATCTCGCGAAGAACCGACAACCGTTGGGGTAGACGTGTTCTTGAGTTGAGACCGCGACTTGGCAAACGTAGTGTAGGACGCCCTCCAGCCAGGCGGGATGACGATCTGCGGAAGACTGCTGGCAGATGCTGGATGCGTCAAGCTGAAGACAGGGCGATATGGCGCTCATTAGGGGAGGCCTGTGTCCAGCTGTGTACTAATATGGGCTGATGATGATGATGAAATACAATATTATCAATCAATACAAATCAATCAACATGAAACGGGCTGTATACCATGTTTTTTTACTTTTATGAAAAGAACCATTACAACAGAAACCTTTTTTGCAACAATTACTAGTACTAGTTTATTTAATACTAGCTGCGCCTAGAGGCTTTTATTTATTTTATTTAGAAATTTATTTTATTTATTTAGAAAATCATACTTTTTACATCCTTGGTTAACCTTAAAATATTTTTTACAGGATACAAAAAAAAACGCTTGCGTGTAAACTGATTTGGAAATAGAGAACATATAGAAGAAAGAATAAGACGTTTAATTCTTTGGTGGATAGGGCACGTTTTGGATTGCAGAATTATTTTAGGGCTTTTGAATTTTAGATCTGCCGGGAAGCGGATTTGCACTCTGTGGTCTATCTGTACGTGGATATTTGTTTGTTTGACTCAATTTATATTTATTACTAGACGACCCGCCCCGGCTTCGCACGGTTTTATTATATGTATAAACCTCCCTCTTGAATCACTCTATCTATTAAAAAAAGTATCAAAATCCTTTGCGTAGTTTTAAAGATTTAAGCATGTAAAGGGACATAGGAACAGAGAAAGCGACTTTGTTTTATACTGTGTAGTGATAATACACGTACGTGCGCGTGTAATGTACGTGTATCATTATTTACATAAAGGTTTTTTTAACATGTTTTGAGTGAATGTGCTAGCTAGGGAATATCCTTTTTTCGTACATATTTCAGAAATTTATTGCACACCTCCGGCGTAGTTTTGTAAAAATAAAGCATATGTGTTTAAAAAAGGTGTTAAAAAATAATGATTATTTTCCACCGTCAGTAACTAGGTCTTAATGGTATTATCTTTTTATCGTTGCCATGGAAACGGGTAGAAAAAAATGCACGTGAAATCAAAGTCGGTTTACAGTTTTTATTAACAACACCTCAACCTGTATGTAGTTTTCAGATTTCAGTTAAATTGCTCTTTGCAAACTAAATCAACGCAATCTTAAGCTCGCTCTTGACAAGGCAATTACAGCCATCGATTGATCCCAACCTATTCCAAGTCAACCATTAATGTTCTACATTTGTGCAGTTCGAATTCATCGCATCTCGGGTAGGTATCGGGTTTATATATCCTTAGTAACATTACAAATGCGAAATGTGTGGATGTTTGTTACTATTTCACGCAAAAACTACTAAATTTCAATCGTATAAGTACTTGTTATAATTTGTTACTATTTATTATTTACCTGTATTTTTTTTGTTAATAAAAGCTTTGTTCTATAGGTATTAAAACTAAAGAATCAATATTGTGGTGAGTGTGACCCTTAAAGATTTGCCCTGCCTCATCTAACCGATAAAAAAAACAATGCGAAGTTTAAATAATAGCTAGAAAACAGTTTTTCTAAATGAAGTAAGCATCGCTGGATAGAGCTTTTTTTTGGGAAGCCACGCGATTATTCAAGCTTTAAAAGCGATTCTGGTCTTATAGAATGTAGATAAAGTTTCAAATTATTTGACACTGAAAGCGCTCGCCGCGTCTCTTCCAGTCTTTGATATCCCGTAGTTCAATCCCTGAGAAGCACCGCACAAGTCTGTACACAACCATCCCCATAACAGATTGGACGCTGAAATAGAAGGGCTATTCCAAGTGATCGGCGATACGTCGAAACGTCACGCGATGGCGTCATGAGAGTCTCGAGCATAACGAGACTTGTTCTGGATTTGGGCAATATTTTCATTGAGGTACGAAAATGAACCTTATAAGTGTAGAACTGAGAATATTTATTGGTAAGCTGCCCTTTAAAATAAAGTCGATGCCTTTTAACAGAATCCTATACTAACTCTCTAGACTTTAGAGTAGAGAAGTAGGGACTCATTATTATAAATATTTATGTACGGGTATTTATCGCGTTCATTTACCTATTTTTCCCGACGTTTCGACAGGCTTACACACTGCCGTGGTCACGGGATGACTGGAGTAACTGGAGCAAGATCTTGCTCGAGTCGCCGGACGGAACAGCTGACCCCGTTTCGCAGAGGTGGTAGCTCCAGTTACTCCAGTCATCCCGTGACCACGGCAGTGTGTAAGCCTGTCGAAACGTCGGGAAAAATAGGTTAAATGAACGCGATAAATACCCGTACATAAATATTTATAATAATGTGTTCTGATCGCGTAAGTTTAAAAAACTTAAGTAGGGACTCTGTTGAAAGGCTGCAAAAGCTAAGCTAAATTTGTGTCAACTGTTTTGTGTAGGTACCAAGCTATTCATTGAATATAAATTCTTATTTTATGTGTAAAAATAGATCCCTAAGTTTGAACAAACATTTTTTTTTTCTTTATAAAGAAAATAAAAGCAATAGCAACCCGCTTCTTCTTCACACTGGTGAATTATACATATAAACTATCATCTTGAGTCACACCTCAAGTCAATATCTATTAAATCATCAAAATCCGATGCGTAGTTATAGAGATAAATAGGGACAGAAAGACAAACAGAGAGCGGGAAGGAATTTTGTTCTATACATAGAAGTGATGAATAGTGAACAGGCCTTATCGTTCGCTAGATTAGTAGCTCTATGTGCAGTGAATTGGTGCTGAACAGGGTTGTAAGCGGTTCTATCAGTGGTCAGCGGTGACTCCGAACAGTGCTGAGTGCGGGAAACTTTCAATTCACTGCAGAATCGAAATTTTACCAAGTGGGAACTGAATTGGGAGTTTGAGACTGTCTAAAGAGAAATTGGTTTAAATTGAACTTAGATTTTAGTTCAACATGTTTTATACTATCTTAAATAATTACGTAAATTGTTTTTTTGCACGTATTGTTTCTATGGAAGAGTTTAAAGGATTTTTCTTTTCATGGGAACTGATTCATGGGATGAAAGGCAGTCTATTTTTTTGGCTCCATCGATCCAATTTTCAGTGCGTTCTGTAGTTTTTGCGTGAAAGAGTGACAAACATTCATACGTACTAAATCACGCATTAAGAGTATAAGTTAAGGATTTAATCCTACTAAAAAGCCCGAAAGTTTTAGTAATATCGTCCCTACTAAATAAAAATTAAAAACATTTATTAACAACGAAAATTACAGGCAAGGAATAGAAAAATTACAACTAGTATTTATAATTGAAATCATTGAGCTAAAAACATTAAAGGTCGGTGCGTGGATTTATATTTGATTGTGAATCAGGATTTTCGTAAGAATTACCATACAAAAAACCTAAAAAACAACAATAACACTAAGCAGTTTAAAATATAAAGTTTATATAACTCTATAAATCGCTAAGTATATAAAATGGGATGGCGGGGGATTAGGCTGCTGAGAATTCGCTAAGTCAGATTAAAAGTTTAACTGCGTCTTAAAGTGTCTCCAATGTCTTCTAAGGCTTTTCAATTAGCTGTAATTTGCTAAAGGTGCCCTTATCCATACTTATCAGATATTCGAATCTAAGCAGATTCGAATATCTGATAAGTATGGATTTACTTATTACTTATTTCATCAAAATTTTAAATGAACCATAATGTTCACAAAATTTACTGTATACTAGTTTGCAATGACCGCGGCTATGCTGCGTTGCTTATATGAAACGTTTTAAGGTTATTTCTATCCCATATAAACAGATTTATGGGATAAAAAGTAGCCTTATTTAAATTTCAGGGCTAGAACTGCGTTTATTTAAAAAAAAAAACTGATCCGTTTGGTATTTTTTGCGTGAAAAAATAACAAGCATCCGCACAAATAAACGTTTGCGTTTACAAAATTAGTAGGGATTGCAATCACTTTTCAAATCAATTTATTTTAGAAAATTCGACAGTTCGAATTTGGAGTCCAAGCTCCAACTAGCGAAACTAAAAGATTGTTCCTCCTCTCACCTAAACACGTCATTTCTAAGCTGCTTTTTTTCCTAATTCTCGCTCTCTACCTTTAGACTGTTTGCAACCGTCTGCAGTCAGCTCAATGGTTTCAATTGCATTATTATACTAGTTGAATTTTTTCTATTCCTTGATTGTAACATTTTCGTTCTTAATAAAGACTGTTGTATCTAAATTTCAGCTTTTATATCTTCTAAACAATCAGATATTTAATAGTATTACTTGTGTCGCGTAACTTCAAACTCCGATAAATCCATTTCTGTCATTTTTTAAGGTTTTGGTATCAAAAAAAAGAGAAAAAAAAATGTTTTCGAACTATTTTATCAGTTGTGTATAAATCCGCCTGGATCATGAGAAATTAACCGTCAAAATCATAATATTTTATCAAAGACAGATAGATCCATAAGACAGGTTTTTTCAAATATAGTTAAGTCCATGCGAGCCAATCTGCGACGTGCATTTGTTCAACATGGCCTCCCGTCGACGTAAACACTGCGACAGTAGCATCGTACACTCCAGCTTTTTATCGTTTCTTTTTAATATTTAGACAGTTCCCATGGATAACTCAATTAAAATTGTGTCACCAAGCAAAGCCCGCAAACGGCCTAATATAAAAGTTCGCCGTAAGAAAGAGGAAAGAGCGAAAATTCTATAAGTTTGAAATACCTGTACCTATGCTTCGTTTGGAATCCTGAGTTAGCACTAGTGTTGTGCTTACCGTTATCGAAAATTATTATATTTATTGTTCTGCTGTTACAGAATAATTTTGGATATCTTGTATTTACATCCATATGGATTTATTACATATAACATGAACTGTCCGATCAAAAGAGTGAGGCGAACTGAAAATCAATTATCACTTTATTTCTTAGGTAAATTATTTTGATAATTATGTACCTATAGTATTAAATTTGACTTTTCTAAGTGCTTATTTTGTAAGCATAAAGAAATAAAGATATTGATTTACTGATTATCAGATGTGGATCAGTTTAGGTGAACAGGAGTCATGAATATTGAAGAAGATGACTCAGAAGAAGTATTGAAATTTGTAAATAAATAATTAAATTAGGTACCTACCTATTCTTTTCAATTATTCAGTAAGCTCCACAAACTTGACTGTCGATAATATACCTTGATTTCGCCACTACCACATCCCTAGTTGCTATCGTATTTTGTCAAGTCTAGATAAATCCAGATCTGTTAAATCAAAATTCAATAAATCCACTCTGAGTTTTTTCAAAGATAGATAAAATGCATTCCATTATATCAAATGAAGGTAAATCCAATCTAAATATTCAATTTTTGAAAGATTTAATGGTTTAAATACTGTTTTTGCAGAACAGGATCGTTTTCTACAATACTGTTTATATAATAAAAAAAAAACTGCGTCTTAAAACATCGAAATAAGATTATTAACAGTTTTTTTTATATATCTCATAAGAAGGTAGAGTGGATTTATCGGAGTTTGAAGTTAAGGTTGTTTCTGGTCCAGGACTAAGCATAGCTCCGCTATTAGATGGCGCTGATTTTCTATGTTGAAGTTTTTCACTATTTTCTTATTAAATTGTGCATAATTGTTTAATTGTAATATATTTGCCGCAAATGGGATGTTGTTTTTTATGTACCAAGCAATTTTTCAAGTGTTGAAAGCATCTATGGAGCTTGTATTTGGGAAGAGCAAAAAAGATTTTGCCTGTGTGAGTGATCGGCCGCTACGAGTCACTCACACAAAAAAAGATCTTGCCCGTGTGAGTGATCGGCCGCTACGAGTCACTCACACAGGCAAACCCTATAAATTCAGTGGAACTAAAATAACTACTGTTCGAAAAATAACAGAGATAATTGGAGACGCCTTAGGACTAAATATTTTTCGGACCAATAGTTCCGTTTTCGGGACATAACTAAATTACATCTAAAATTAATTCAATAAAACCACTAGTTAACGAACTAATTTTCGACTCTTGTTTTTTTTAAGAATAAAAACAGGCTCTATTTACATTTAAAAAAAAATTGGAGGTAATTTTCTTTTATCGTTTTGAACAATTTAAGTAAAAAGGCGCAGAGGGTAATGTTATTTACAAACTAGCTTATAAGCTAAGGAATATCTTACAAATTATAGGTAAAAAAAATACTTTTCACACTATTTATTAATTTCGTTAAATCATTGGAATTGACAAATAATTTGAATGAGTTCACAATAACAATCATTAATTTTAAATGTACTCACTGTGAAAGTTGTTCCAATATTATAATAAAATTACAATAAAATTGTTGGCGTAAGGAAGTCTCCACTTTTTTTGACTCTGTTCTTTGTGTACTTAGGTATTTTAGCTCCGATTTTACGACCACTTATAATAGATTAAAAGTAATACAAATTTTCACCGTATTTCAATAAGTCACGTTGGACTAGCGGTTCGAACAGTCGGGTGGGTGCGACGATGTATAGTCGTACCTGGGTTCGAAACCACTGAAAATTTGATTTACTTTTTGCTTTTTGATGATAAAATATCCACAAAATTTTGATACATCCCGTTAGTACGGGCTCGAATCCCTTCAACACTACCAAAATTTTTGATTTTTATCATTTTTATTCTTTATGTTTTGAACAATGTCATAGACCTAGTACAAACAAATTCATGTTTGTCATAAATTACTTATTGTAAGCCTTCCTAAGTCTATTTTATTGTAATATAAAACTTTGGTAGACTGTTCTGCGTACATCCCACAAAGGGTCCTGACCTCGTTTCTAACGGTATGACAAAAATAAAATGAAACAATTATGTACTATCAACACCAACTGATTTTTATTTTATTTTAGCTCTTTACGCCAGCTAATGTTCAGGCATTTTTACAAATCGCTCATTGAATGCAAAACGGCCACATTTCAAAAATTTAGAAAATGTTTTATTTCTCATAAAGTATATCTTCTTTTGAAAACATTTCATTTCAATATTTATTTCTTTTTATTGGGATTATTATCTTAACTTTGCTTCAAAATTTGAATGCAAAAAGGGCTTTTGTAGTTTTTATCAAGTTGGGTGATAGATATAACAGCGACCATTATTTTAAAATAGAGCAAAAAATTACGAAAACAATGATGAATGTGATGAATGAAAGAAAAACATTTTTTCAAAAAAATCATGTTCAAAATTTTGTTTTGGCTCCTGTAAAAAGTGACGATTAGTCCAATAAAATAAAAAAAAATATATAATTCCGGACAGTCCACACAGCATCATCTAGCCCCAAGTTGAGCAAAGCTTGTATTATGGGTACTAGTTGACTGATAAACTTAATACAATACATTACATAGATAGATATTTTTTTTCTAAATACATAGAAAACACCCAGAGCAACGGAATAAATTTCTGCAGATTGTACACAATTTTTTTCCGACACGGGAATTGAACCCGCAACCGGTCGCAGGCGGACCTTCGCCCACTGCGCCACATCGGTCGTCGCTGATGAATGAGCGAAATGCTTTGCATACACTCTGACACGTCTAATGCTGGGGCCACACTATCGTGATATGCCGATAATTATTGCCATAAGTTATACAACACCTAGGTGTAACCACGATTTATGGCCATAATTTTACAATGCCAATCAATATGGCAAATGGCGGTAGGCAATAGCTCCGGCGGCGGTCTTGTTTCGCACATCAAAGAAGATTACCGCAGTAATTAATGCGTTTGTGGCCACTACCGTTTGTCCAGTGTGCAATATGAGCTCACCGGCGCGGCGACGCACGTGATATTTTTACCGCCTTATTTATTGACATATCTAGGTAAACTCTAGTGTAACCACACCAGTTCATGCAGTAATTTAAACGGTAATTTAATGTCATAATTATTGCGGTAACAGCCCGGTAGACGGTAAGGTAGTGTGGCCCCAGCGTAAAACTCTCTAAACTGGTATCTATAAGCAAACATTTTATCTGTTTACATAGTGTCATTTATTGTTGTCATGGGAACGGCACGTAGGCTTCCTAGATCTTATTTGACATGCAACAAAAATAGAAGGGAATAAATACTTGGACGATGGAAAAACCCTTTGAGAACGGTATTATTAGATGATTCTTTAGATAGCACAGAGATGGCGATTCCGTCGCCGCCGTCACACTCACAAGTTCAAGTAAGCGGGCGTACAACATTATCCGTGTTCACTCACACATTGATAAAAATGGCCTAAAATTTTCACGTTATTTCTAATTATACCGAGTGTTTTCATGAATCAAACACAATTTGCCGCAAATAATGACCAATAACAAAGCCAAAAACAGTTATTTATTTGTTAAATTATGTCCACATCGCTCATATTTGGGAAAATACAAACGTATGGAACTCGGATCACCTTAAGCGACACACTTTGTCTTGTCCAAAACATAATAAAGCCCGCAACATTGAAAGCGTAGCTACGAGTGTCACCATTAGCTATCGCCAGCTGGAGACCACGGCACGTTCGGGACTCACTTAGACTGGCACGTGATTGGTCGGGAGCTGTCTGCCACTCTGAATCTAAGCTTCAAAATGGCTGGCTATCGATAGTTTTATTCGTGCTTTTCGTTTCATTACTTTTTTTAGATCTAGCTTGAGATAAAGGTTGTTTTGATTTAGTTACGTTTAAACCACAGAGCAATATACGGAGTCCGTGGTTTAAAAACTATACGCAAGAGGGGTATGTAGAAATACAGACTGTACTTTATTCAAGTAACATGTCAGTAGAAGAAATAATAAATTATAATTTTGTACATTAGCTATAATAATATTTATACTTATCTGATATTTACACCTAGTATATTAATATTAGGCTTTGCTTAGCTTGGGGCTAGATGATGCAGAATGGATTGTCAAAAAAAATTGGCATTCTGAATTACACGCTACTCTATGTAGGAATTCTACGGTTAGCTTTCATATTATATTACACACTCAAAAACGTTTCTTTTTTTCCCTGGGCATTGGTATCAAAATATTTTGATACAAAAACTCCACCAAGCGCAATCCCCAAAAAAGGCAAGAAGTTGTTAACAATGCTAAACCAGGCTCAGCCTGGAATCTATAATCCATTCTAATCTCACTCAATCCGGTTTTGTCCCGTTTTTGGGGCGTCCCGATTTTGGCACACAAAGGAGCATTGCCAATCACGATGTTTGTAAATCCAGCACGTACTCACGTGAGCGTGCTGAATACAGTACTGTTACAAATGTACTGCCGGGGACAGAACGATACAAGTTATTTCAGCCTTTCAAACTGCGGGCGGAAACCTGAGGAAACTCGGGCTTCGTGAACAAGGGTTGATTGAGATCTTCAATGCTGAGAGATTGGGGATTTTGGGGAACGGTTTGTTTTCGTTTTGAGATCGATCATTGGATACAATAATATTTAGGCAATCATTACCATCAGAAGTCAAAGCAATCGTTTTCACTGTCATGTTTAACTAAGCCGTCCCGTTTAGATCGGAGAGTAGAGTAGTACTCTGAATAAATATTATATTTGATTATTCCAGAGAATATATTGATTTTATAGATAATCCATGGCGTCATAGCTATTTGAAGCTATCTTAAAACTCATTTTATTATTTTATACGTCATAATATCGTCGTAACAAAGGTAAAGTAGCCAAACTGTCATTTTGGCCATTTTGACTTTATTATGGCATTGCTATGTTGCCATTATAATCTTGACTGTGGTAAAATATGTGATCTGTAGCTATTGTCATTTGAAGATAATTGTCATTATTCTTTTTCCATATCTGTATAAAATTACGTTCCCACAATAGTAAACTTTTCTATGTGCTATTTGTTCAGTTTACCCATACAAAAATACCTTTTTTTCGCAATTGCCACAATTTTCAATAAACCAAAGTGGTATATTGTATACTTTACCTTCATTAAAAATGTAGTGAAGAGTAACATTGTACAAAGGTATACTATCCTAATTGTTCTGATTCGAGTCTTTGCCTTGGTTACAAAGCAAGCGAAATGTCTATTTCCACAATACTGTAGTAGCCTAAGTGGTAGATTGAATACTTGACCATTGTGGAAAAGTGTTGTGACGATTTAAAGTTATTTATTTATAGATTGTATTAGTTTAAAAAGTAAGATTTTTTTAAAGTATAAATAAATATTTGTGGTCAAATTATTTTAATTGTTTTATTGGTATTCACCCAAATTTTCTAATTTAAGTACTTACTCATAAAACAATAAAAATGTTTATACCATAACTGCCCTTGTAACGAAAAAGGGCACATCTAACATTTTTTTCAGATTTGAGTTAGATACACATTCGGAATCAGGAAAAAAAGGCGCAGCTGCCTGAATTTAAAAGAAAAATCTATCCTTAATAAGCAAAGAGTTACGAAAAGCCTTAAAAGCACAAGTAACATCCAAATTCATATTTTTTAACTCAAAAAGGCACATATTACAATGATTAAGTTAAAAGAACACAAATGCATAGATATGGCTTTCACCTTATGTTATAATTTTTGTTTTGCTAAATAAAAAAGGCTTATTTAAGAGGTAATTATGTTACCTCGTATGGAAAAAAATGGAAAGAATTCAAAACTGTGATGTTTTGTCCCAGAATCATCGTGTTCAACCAGAGTTTTGTTCCTATAGGAGATAAAAAGATGCACGAGACTGGTAAAACCTTTGCTGTATGGCATGAAGGTGTCTCAGGAAGCCTTGTGGCAACACTGGAATATAAAAAATTGCATTCCGCCACCACGACAAAAGTTGATTCAGAGAGGTGTGACATCAATAAGAAAGTCTGCTATTTTGGCAAAGCTCGGTCCTGTCATGCCTTCTAATAGAAGAGTTTTTTGGGAGACTTTAGCAGTTAATGATTATTCTGCTGACCTCACTCAAACTCATAAACGAATATTGTTGCAATAAATAGAGAGACATTCTAAACCAACGTTGATTAATTTTATAATCTTCCGTTCATAGTTCTATATTTCGTTCATAAATAATATTTGTGAAAAAAATCTTCTATTTATGTAAGTGTAATAATTGATCTATTTAACTGTGTAATTTAAGTTCCTTCAAATCTAAAAGTTATAGAGATCAATTATTACACTTACATAAATAGAAGATTTTTTTCACAAATATTATTTATGAAAATAATAGAATAAAGAAACATTAATTAAATCAATCAACAAGTTAACATTCTAACTCTTTGCATATAAAGAGATCACATCATTTGGCCCCTCCATTATTCTGACTTAATTATTTACCTAATCATCCTTCTCATACAGTTGTAATTATTATTAATTAATGTTAACATTAACATTAATTGAGATCAAAACAAATAACAATGATAGACTGTTAAGTTTATAATAAAATTAAATCTATTATAAGAGCTAGCATTCCTTTTAGGTACCTATATCAATAACTGTGTAATAAGAGTTCCTTAAAGTTTTAACAAATGGAAGTTATTTTGTTATCAAAAAGGAATGCTAGCTAAAATTAGGTATATAAAGTTTCTGGTACAATTTTATTATAAACTTAACATAGTCTATCATAATTATTTGTTGTCATCTCAATTATTTTTGTGTGCCATATAACTATTTCACCTTGATTAATAATAATTACAACTGTGCGAGAAGGATGATTAGGTAATAATTAGTAAGTATGATTGTGATCTCTTTAAATATGCAAACAAAGAAGGACTTTTTAATTGATTTAATAAATGTTTTTTCATTGGGTATATTATTTTTGTTTCATTTGTATAAAAAAATAATTTCTTGTTGGGTAGGTAATTGAAATATTTTTGAATATAATAACAATATGTAATTTTACCTCATCGTAAAAACGAAAATTACAAGCAAGGAATAGAAAAAATACAACTAGTGTTTACAATTGAAACCATTGAGCTAACTGCAGACGGTTGCAAACAGTCTAAAGGTAGCTCATTGATCCATGTCAATACCATAGTAAAATAATTTCCAAAATAAGCTGTTATGAAATTACATAAGAAAGACACAACTGGCGTAGAATGTGACCTTTTATTGTAATATATAAAACAGTATTACATTAAAAAGTCGCAATTGGCTAGTTGTGACCTTTTGATGTAAAATTGATACTTATAATTTTATATAATATAATTAATAATAATATGATAATTTTATTTTTTGTACTAAGTTAAAAGGAAAAACCACGATTTTAAAAATAATGGGATAAGATAAATAAATAATAAAACTATGCTGAGGGAGATCTTATGTATATGCAACTAATTGCATTAAAATATTTTATAAATTAATTATAAAAATAATATTATGTCAGAAAAACATCGAAAAACTTTAAACCCATTTATCTCGACTTTTACAATTTGTTAGTTGTGCCCTTCTTCATTATGAGGGCAGATAAGCAGATAAATAAAATAAATTTTATATCGAAGAAAATTTAGTCTATTTTATAATAAATTTGAGTATAACCTAATAAACCGTATATTTCACCAATGTCAATTGACTAATCTGCCACTTTGGCTATTTGTACACATAAAAATATTTTTTTTCCAATTTATTCCTACGATGGTAAATATGCCAAACTGCTTTAATTCCCTAAAAACTATAAATATTATTATTCTAAAATTATCTAAATAAAATATATAGTTTTTCATCAATGAGTTTTCAAAATTGAGACGTTACCTATAAAACCTGATTTACAGTCTTTGATTTTGTTTTCATTTTGCAGTACTGAAAAGTTTGGCATTTGCAGATTGGTTAATTTACTATTTCATCGACGATATCAGCTCGAATATACGTGGTTGGATTCGAAATGAGTAAACATACATTTATTTATTTTGTTTTGAGACTGAAGATTCGGTTTTCGGTAAATATTTTTTGAAAGTTGTTGTACGTTATTCTTCAAATATGTAAATTAAGGGTAGGTATTAAAAGTCCAATGAACACATGTGCTCATATTATTAAAAGGCACACACTATTAAAAAGTTCATACTGATAAAATAAAGAATGCACGGTCTTATTCTAAATAGAATGCAATTGTATATTTTTGTATTGTATGCTAATCTCGACCGAGGTTACCTATTTGAGCCATTTGGGGTAGAAACCCTTGGTCCTTGGGGTCCTGGGGCACACGCAACTTTTAAAGATCTTACGAAACTTCTCATAGAGTCCACAGGGGATGAGAATGCTGGCTTCTATTTTGGTCAACGAATTAGCATTGCCATTCAACGTGGCAATGTTGCCAGCATTCTGGGTACTTTGCCTTCTGGTGACGGCTTAGATTTTTAAGAGTTTGTTATAATTGTATATACTAGTGAGCTATGTGATCTAATTATGTTATTATTTTTCTATGTATAATAAACAAAAGTACTATATTGTATTTTATATTTTTGTATTGTATTTAACAGAGAACTGCAATGCGTTACGTCTCGATTCAATCTTAGTATACGCAACTATCCGAGTGACCTAACTAAGTAAACTAAAGTGTACACAAATATTGTATGTCATAAAAGCCTTTAGTAATCACCTGTACGATCTAAATACGAGGAAATTGCGCGACTAACAATAATGTCAGCACGGAATTGGCAGCGGCAGGGAACTAATGTGATATTTTGATGCTCTCCCGCCAAATGCTGCTTATTTGCGACCCATTATAGCCTGAATCTGATTCCTGTTGGTTTTAATATCTTATTTAGCTCTTGAAGTGCCAAAGAGTCGGTTATAAAATGGAAAATGTTAAAGCAAGGAAACTGAAGCGGAAAATGTTTCGGTTGTTTGTTTTATATGATATTTTTGTTTTATTATATGAATGTATGAAATAGATGAAAATATGCTAAAAAAGAAAGTCGGAGTGAAAGTAAAGAAAGTTCCATAAATAGTGACATAAATTAGTGTATACTATAATATAAAATAAGTGTGTTCATAAATTAGCTTAATTTTTGGAATGATTACAATGTTGCTGTCTTAACGTTAAACTTTGCAGGATATTTATAAAATAAATAATAATTAATGATAGATAACAAACCTGGAACTGAGAATATTTTCCCAGTTTTCATCATAAAATGAAATAGGTATTAATTGTAAGCTCAAAGCTTTAAAATTAAAACTGAGTTTCCAACATTGAACAGAAAACCCGAATAACCGAAACGAAAAATCTAGCCAACTGCTAATTTCGAGTACAAAGCAAAGGAACGAACCTCCTTTCGAAAACCTCATTTTCATTTGTAACAAAAGCTGCATCTAAACATACATTATTAAAGCGAAACGTCCGCAGTAAAGCTGGCAACCCCTAAAAGGGGGTGCATGTTTCATCCGGGTGAAAAAGGGGTGAGTATTTACTGTTGGAAACATATTCGGTAAAGATGCTTTTATGAATTACGAAAATCACTGACCGATTCAAAGCTTTTGCTAAAATAATTACATTTGCTTTGTAAATTATTTGGAAGGGACTATTTGGGAATTCCTACCTTTCGTTTCAAATGAAGTATTTTAAAGAATGAACATTTATTAGGTAATGTTAATGTACGTAAATTAGGAAACTTATCTTTGTATTATTGATATACTTAATACTTTATTATTAAATAATAAAAATATTGATATGCTTAGTATTAAGTTTTTTGCGGTGTGTGTAGTTTGTCTATATTCTATAAGCTCTTATTGTTATGTGTACCTACTAAGCTATCAGAATAAACGTTTCATTCATTCATTCATTCATTCATTCATTCATTCTTAGAAAGAAAGAAAGAAAAGAAATATTTTTTTTTATTTACCTTACGAACTACTACAAACTTAAACTAATCTATTTAATGCTAAGCTCTACCTGACTACGATTTGTGCGTAGCAGAGCGCAAGGCAAAACGTGGCTCCGCTCAGCATTGTGCTTAATACCTGTTACATTATTGTAAAATAATGTTCTAAGTAAATCAATCATCCAGGTGGTGGATTCTGCTATTTATTTGATGAAACCTTAATTCAATACTTCTGTTCACTGGAACTGTATAAAACAGTTCCATATCCTACTCCTCCTAATAATAAAAACGTGAAAGTTTGTAAGTATGGATGGATAAATGGATAGATGCATGGATAGATAGATAGATGAATAGATGGACAGATGGACAGATGGACAGAATCTGTCCATCTGTCCATCTGTCCATCTGATGGACTGATAGACAGATGGATATATGAAAAGATGGATAAACGGATAGTTGGATGGATGTTTGTTACTCTTTCACGCATAAACTACTGAACGGATTTGGATGAAATGTAGTACAGAGATATATAATAGTCTGAAATAACACATAGGCTATATTCTATACCGAAATTCCCACGGAAACAGGAATCACGCGGTTGAAACTGCGAGGCACTGCTAGTATAAAATAAAACCACCAAAAGGGTAACATGTTCTTCCGGAAGTTCCGGTTGGACGCGATAATTCCAGCCTCTTTTGTCGAGGATAAACAGACCGACAGAACGGTCTTCCGGTTCATTATGATAATAATGGAAGAGGCAAGATGTTTGTTATAAAGGTATTTGTTTTTACGAGGTTCGTGGGGAAGATTGCGCTAGATTTTAAAGTATACATAATAATATTAGTATCTACGTTAGTGGAAGTTTTTTTTGTTGTATAAAAATTAAAGATCTTATCACAATAAACTTAAAGTTGGTCTGTTATTCTATTAAGGCTCTACCTAGATGTTTATTTTATCGTATTACTTCGTTAAACTAAATGAATTTCCAAAAATCAGAAAACTGAGTTTGGTGGCCAACATGAGCAACTTCGTATCTCTTCCTAAAAAAGACAAAATTAAACTACCACAGAAACATAAAAAAAAGCTTAAACGTTTGATTTTTCGAAACTACTTTAACTTATTATTTTGATAATTACATACACAGTGTCAGTCTGGATAAAGTGCAAAAACGAAAATGAAGGAAACAACGCACTATATTATCGACAAAATTAATAAAATGTGTTAGTTTTTTTTAATTTTTTGTATTATTTAGTTTAAAATTTGTTTAAGACTCAAAGTGTTAATTATGTAAGCCTAAAGAAACATAGTTATTGATTTCTGAAGGCTGCTTGCTATAAATGATGAACTAAACGGTTTAGTGTTATTTTTTATTTATTTATTTATTTATGTTTGGCTTGCCAACAATGCACATAGTATAACATTACAGTTAACACAATTGTAGAAGATCTATAGTATAAAATGTGCACCTCTAACAGGCATGCACAACATTTACAAAGAGCACAAACAACAGCAAAAATACTTAATACAAACAATACAATATATTTTTAATCTACTCTTATCTCATTTCGAAGCATCGCGCATATTATCGCGCAATTTCCACTTAAAATTAAAAGACTTACGACAAGACGCCTTCGCTATTTGTCCACCTGATAAGCAGATGAGAGCTCATTAAAAACTCGAAACAGGAATACGAAAAAAACTCTACTTACTCAGACTAACTTTTCATAAGCAAAGAGAAGAGAACGTATAGAAAGTGGTATTTGAATATTTTCCCTTAAAAATTCCCTTTAATTTCCAATGAAGATCATTGTTTTTTTTATTATTTTCAAGACTCTTTAAATCACGTGGTTTTTTTAAAGTCTAAAATGATACTAAAATTATTTAAATAATCTCACATAGCGCACATTCTACAAAATCGAATAAGATCAAAAATTTAGATTTTCTAGGTAGATATTGCTATTTTTCATACTTTTTATTGAATCTCATTTTACATCCTTATGTTTAAATATATATAAGAATTGGATTTATTTATGTAAAAAATTAACTTATATTATGAATGCGAACGTTTGGATAAATGGATGTTTTTTCCCATTCACATCAAAACAACTAAACGGATCGAATTTTGAAAAGATTTAGTTCAAAGCCTGGAATAAAGGCCCATTTACATGATGCAAGTTTCTTGCCTGTTGCATACAATAATATTGAAGCAATAAATGACTTGCATGGTCTAAACAATTAACCCACTTGTTACGGATATCCCTTTTTTCGATAGATCTTTATAATTTTTTATATTATGTTTAGTTATAAGCTTATTATAAAAGAAAAATAGGAAAAAAAAATCTAAGTTTCGTGGAAATGCTGGAAAATGGTGTTTGATATACGGAACGCTAGTAATATGTACTACTATGAAACAACATAATTTCTAGGATTATTTCAGTCGGGTACAAAATATAAAACTCTTTATTTTGTTGTAAGTATTTTATTTATTTATGTTTATTAACGCTTGTTTTTAAGTTTAAAATATAATTATACCTTTACCTACATGATTCACTCGGCAAGTTTGTGATAGGTTTCAAAACAAATTTTTGGATGCAAAGACACGTTGCATTTGATACAGAAAAACATCGCATTTTTATGGCACACGGCGCATCGCAATTGTTCTGATCTGTATTTGATTATATGACCTATGTCATCGTAGCGTGAGTCTTCCCGGAAATTCTTGGATGTTCGGCCTGGCTTTCGAGAGACACCTTTACCATAAGTTTCCAATAAACTTGTAGCAACACTCCTGCGGAACCTAAGATTGTCATATTCTCCGCCGTTGTGTCTGTAAAGTTGCCAAGCATTATTTACAGCCATATCTAAACAATGGGCAATCAGGGAAAAATACCACTTTTTTCCACGAATCGAAGTGCGATACAAGCCGATGTTCTGATCAGATCTATCCACACCTCCCATGTTTTCATTGTAGATCTTGATAGCAGCAGGTTGGTCGATTTGTATGTACTTCTTTTGCTGCTGAGAAAATCTTCGGGTTTTGATAGTTGGTGTAGCTTTCAGAGCATTTGAGGCAACTGTCACCACACTATTGTCGTTCCATTTACATATGAGAATGTCTTCTTTTGGCGCCGATTTATATTTGTATGTTCCACGTTCAGATTTCTGAAGTTCTTTATTTTTTGGTAAGGGACACTTAGAAAGCCGATTTTCCCTAATTGTGCCAGTAGCCTTGAAACCTCTTACACGTAACTTATCAATTAGAGGTACAGAAGTAAAAAAATTAGCGAAAAACAAATGGAAGGGTGCCTGGCTGTCTGTTTTCCGAAGAACGTCAGAGTATTGCAAAACTACACTTGCTCCCAAACCAAGCATGTTGTAATTACTCATATCCACTCCAGATTGCCCTTGGTAGGGCAAAAACCAAAGGATATATCCAAGACGAGTGGCTCCAACCCAAAACTTATATCCCCATCTAATTGGTTTTCCGCGGATATATTGTTTACATGGGTGACCACCATAGTAAGGAACCATTCCTTCATCGATGCTATGATTTTCTTCATGAGGAGCAAATGCCAAAAAAATTTCATTTAGCATATCAAAAAGGGGTCGTATTTTCGCGAATTTATCATTAGCATTCAAATTAGAGTTATCACAACAGTGCAAATAAGACATTATGTATGTAAATCTGTCTCTTGATAATGAATTAAAAACTATTGGCATACCACAGTCAGAGGCATTTTCCCAATACATGTATCTTCTCGGTACAACAACATATCCACTGTACAGAAGTATACCAATGAAACATTTCATTTCTGTTACAGTCACATTACCCTCATGGTTTTTTTGGGTGGCATAGATATTGGTGTAATCCACCAACATCTTTATTATTCTTTCATCAAAGAGGCATTCAAAGAAATACATGGGGGTTTGTTTGAACTGTGCTCCCTGCATGTTATTCCAGGATTTGTCTACTGGTCGAATATCTCGTGAACGCCAAGTGTAAGCTTTGTTCTTTGGAACACTGGTTGCAGTTCCTTGCAAAAATGATGGAGATGGACTTACATTTAGAGTGCTGACACTTGGGATTGGGCTATCCATTCTTGGGCGCTTAGACAGCTGAGCTAGCGCGACATCATCGTCTTCGTCATCATCATCGGACGTATCATTATCGCCGATTATGACTTCTGCCCTCAGTTGTGAACCAGGCAAATTGTGTAACCTCACTAAATTTTCATCTCCTGAGTCCTCGTCCGTAATGTCACCGGTACAATTTTCCGGGGGGAAAATTGTAATTGTATCTGGCACTGGTTCATCTTCATCACACTCTAATGCTTCTAGAACTTCATTCAAAGACAAGTTTTTGAACTTCGACCTAAGACAACAAAACATCGTAGTTTATATTACTATCGTTTGATATACGGAACATCAACTTTATCGACAAATTACTGAGAAATACCAAGAGAAAACTTTTATATTTTTATTCTTTACGAAAGAAGTAAAGCAATTTATCATTATTTCACAAAAACAATATCAAAATAAATGCAGTTTATATTATTTACTCACCTTGAAACACTCATGATAAATTTTCATGAATTACAAACACGTGTAGAATCTAATACGTCCAACTGTTACTAGCACTAACCACTTCTAGCTATAAAGAAATCATTCATCTAACGTATGCAATAAACAATGAAATTTGAAACTACCCACAGCTCGTTTTATAATTTTTAATGTCCATTGATCCGTATATCAAACGCTAGTAACAAGTGGGTTAATTGTATAATAATATAAACAAAATTATTGCTTTCAATTAATTGCATTCAATTATTGCTCTTGAATATACAAGAAAATGGTATCATGTAAATGAGCCTTAAAACATAGGCTGCTTTTCATAATGCGAGTGAAATAGTGAGGCTCAGCTAGTTATTTTATATAAATAAGTAATCATGGTTGACCTCATTCAACGAAAATACTTGACCAATAAAAAAAGAGCCTTGATGTTTCGTAACAAAAAAAAACAGGTCCCACCCTCTGACTTTTATTCCAACAAAAAACGTGCTAGTGTAAAATTACTCTTTTTAAAAGCAAACTTAGCAATTTATCTTTTGTTTAACTTTGCTATACTTTTTGTGACTCGTTTTTAATTAGTTTTGCTGCGAGCTCAATGAGATTTGAAAGTAATAAAATTGTTTTCCTTTTATGTTTCCTTTCGCACAATGTTGTTTCTGGGCGAATTTGTACACTTATAAAAATGTAGACATTTATATTATAAAATATCACGTGATCTAAAACTTACGAATGGATACGATTGGACACAGTATATCTCCTAAAGTACTGCAGCACTATTTATATGCCTTGTGTCACCGGATACAGCATTGATGGCACACTTAACTGGCATATTTATAACCTCAAAATTCCATGGTGGGGCTGCTAACTTGACGGACACGAAGCATGACAAAAGTGAGAAGTTGACACCAAAGCAGCAAGGAAGTGGCAGGACATATTGCATGCAAGGATGCGTCACACTTCACCAGAAGAGTCTTAAAAGAGTCCTAGAATATTCCAGATCCTAAACCCGAAGACGAGGCAAGCCACCACCGTATCGTTGGGTGGACGATATTACAAATAACGAAATGCGAAATGTTTATTTTCATTTTCGAAAAGTTAGTAAATCAGTAACTCAATTTTCAAAATCTTGATTTCTTTAGGCTTAAAAAATAAGCACTTAGACAAGTCAAATTTAATACTATAGGTACTACATAATTATCAAAATAATATAAGAAATAAAGTGATAATTGATTTTCAGTTTAATCTTTTGTCCACTAGTGGAAGAAGCAACAGTACCTAGTTATAATGTGCTCGAAACCTCCTTTTAGGTATAGAATACCTGTATTATAAGGCAACGTCATAATGTAGATTATGAGAATTTAAAATAATGGATTTGAAGATTCTTAGAAGCTCTTCGAGCACGAAAATATGTGAAGCAATTTTGTCTATCTTTTTTTCTAAAATGTAAAGTTCAATAAGTAATACATTAATGTTAAAACTTCTTCAGGTAATTGTCAGCCGAATGAAATAGTTCATGACGACCTAATTTATTACAACCTATATTCTAATTATTTAAAATATGGTTTGGAATCGCTGTTAGCTCTCGCGGCTCCTAAATATTTTTGATTTTCGTAATTTGTGCACATTTTATAATTTTAAGACATGAGTACATAAATAAATGGTTAATAAATCATAATGAGAAGAAAAACTTCTCCTAAGATAGATACTTATACTTATCCTAAGATAAGATAACTTCAAATTATCCAATAAATGGGAGCCTTCATTACAAATTCCTGACGAATCTAACGAATGCATAATTCTCACCCACAAAATGGAAGTTTAAAAAACATTAAGGTGCCCGTATGAGCCAACAGCCTTGAGGATTCGGGCGGAGTCAAAATTTTCCCCCGCGCCAACCGCGTATTCCTGCCACATTTTTACGCACGCAGAGTGCGGTCTGCACTCATGGCATGCGGTCGCTTAGTTTAGTTTAGTTTTAGTTTTGGGTTAGGTGCGCTGTTTCCTCGCGTAGGTCTTTTTTTACTAGGTAGGTTATGTATCACCTGGTAAAAAAATACCTGAGAACACTGCTCATAATAATATATAATATTCAGCGTGTAGGTTCACAAGATGGTTTTATGATAACTTACCTAAAAATATACTTACTGACTACAAACTACAACGTACAAAATTACCTACTTAGTTATATTATTTTCTCTACTTATCTAAGTACATACTAATAAGGTAAGTATAGGAAAGATAGGCAGGGTTGGATAGGTATCTAGAGGTACATAAAACGAAACTACAGTTTCATGGTTATCTTTATGCAATTATATTTTAATTATTATCATAGGTACTATGATATAATTCTTACTAGGTAGAAAGCTTTATAATTTTATGTCTACCCATGTAGAACTCAGCCCGTTCCGGTGGGAATTCCGGGATAAAATATAGCTTATGTGTTATTCCATAATCTATCGCTGTGCCCAATTTCATCCATATCCGTTCAGTAGTTTTTGCGTGAAAGAGTAACAAACATCCATTCTTACAAACTTTCGCGTTTATAATATTAGTAGGACTAGGCATTATTTTATTGCAGCCAAAGCCATTCAAGATCATTTCTACAGAAGTTCTGATAAGTAAGTAACTCTACATGCAGATGATTTTCAGCATCTTTCTCCATCTCCAGGCATCTAAAAAAAGAAGATATAAAATTCAAAGCAGAAAAATACACAGTAGAGGAGCTGCAATTAGAGGATTCGATCCAGGTCTTTTATTTCAATCCCGGGATTTCGTGATTTGTGAAAGACGATCCCGGGATCCCGGGATCGTAGACAGGTAAATAAAATCGAAGCAATATATTCGTCGAAGGAAATTTCAATTGGCGTAAAGGACAAAACCTAACTTTTCAGGAGAGCCAAAAAACACTTTTTTTATAAAAAAAAATTTAACTTTATGTATATTGTACTTACAAAATACATTTCTAAAGGGACTATATTTTATTTGACAAGCTCTTCGTTGATAATTTATTAAAATTACTCCACATGCTATATTTAAAAAGTTTTTGTCCTTTACGACGTAGCAATTTTGGTAGTTTTTAGACATACGCGGTCTATTTTTACTAACATTTTACTAAATTAAACATTTTGGTCGTATCAGACATTCTAGTATTAATATACCTGAATTTGTGTCTTATAAGTCGATAATCACTACATAGTATAAAACAAAGTCGCTTTTTCTGTCCCTATGTTATTATGTCCCTTTGAATGCTTAAATCTTTAAAACTACGCAACGGATTTTGATGTGGTTTTTTTTAATAGTTAGAGTGATTTAAGAGGAAGGTTTATATACTTATAATAAAACCGTGCAAAGTCGGGGCGGGTCGCTAATTTACTCATAAAAATTAGCTGTAAAGGACAAAACTTTGGTTTTGGTACCTTTGTGTTTCAATAAAATTAAGATATTTTCCACGTAAATGTAAATAAAGTAACATCTGATATAAACCTCTTTTATTGGTAATTTTTGTGAAATTTTTACAGCAATATTTTTGCACTAAAGAAAGGTATTTAATCAAAATAAAGGACATTTGTTTGAAAAAGCACTTAACAGGGCTAAGACAACACTGCATTAACATTTTTAAATTAATCTAATGCAAACTTAATTAAACTAATTTAATTGAAAGCTCATGTAAATTAAGTTTTTCAATGATTTCAATTTAAATTAAAGGAATATAACGAATACTCCCTGTATGTTGTGTATTTGAAATGTTCCTAAGATTTTAACCTATTCGATGAATTAAGAAACTGTAGAAAATTTGTTTAAATCCTGTCACATATAACAATTGAACCTTAACTATTCTTCAAGGAACATTTTACCAGACTTTTTATTTTACTTTGGGTTAAATACCTAGTTTTAATTATTTTAATCAGTCTTCTGGTTTTTCTCGTACATTTACAACAGTGACAAGTGTTCCTACAATTGAATCATACACAGAAACAACTAATAAACACTACATAGTATAAAACAAAGTCGCTTTTTCTGTCCCTATGTCCCTTTATCACTATGTCCCTTTGAATACTTAAATATTTAAAACTACGCAACGGATTTTGATGCGGATTTTTTTTATAGATAGAGTGATTCAAGAGGAAGGTTTATACGTATAATAAAAGCGTGCGAAGCCGGGGCGGGTCGCTAGTATAGAATAAATTATGTACTTACTCTAACTTTAAACAATATAAACTCATATTCAGACAGCTCTTTTATCGTTTTAAGATTATTATTAATTATAATCGTTTTAATCTGACTTCTGGTTTTATTTGGACTTTCATTAGCAATAAATTATACTTATATACTACTTAGTACGTTGTAACTGTCCTGCGTTTTAGTTTAGTTCAGTTAACAACCACTTTTTATTATAGAATAAATTTACCTTTACTTTTATTAATAACAACTCTAATCCAGACTTCTATTGTTATCGTTTTAAGATTATAATCATAATAATAATTGTTTTAATCAGACTTCGTTTTACTTGCTCTTTTATAAGAATTAATTTATATTGTGTAGGTACACTACTCTGACCGTAGCACCGTTCCTTCGTCGAAACATGCACACTTACAACCATTAGTTAGTATAGAGTAAATGTACCTTAACTTTTATTAATTTACACTCTTCAACAAACATAAAGCAGCCTTTGTTTCTCATGAGTGAATATGACTAATTGTATATTCTTTGAATCCTTGATGTCGTCTTCGTCGGTTTCTAAAAGTTCATCAGCAACAGCAAGTGGTTACTTACTCTTTCGTATGATGAGACAGAAAGATTACTTTCAAAACTCTCTTAATGTTTGTATTTAAAAAAAGAAATTATTAGGTACTTTCATTAATTCAGTCATTTTTTTTTTTTTTTCAACTTTATGTAGGGATTCAACGTAATGCTAGATACTCATTGTGAAAGCGCTTTGGAATAGTATTATTGTCACAAAGCTTTTCCAAGTCTTTATATTTAGCTATAGATATGGGCAATCGGTCTTGGTATGCAGGTTTTACGTCGTATGTCAGTGCATCACATTCTTCCGGTTTTTTCAAGCAAAAACTTAACCGAATATACGCTAAAGCTTGTTTTATTTCTATTAGTTATTTGAGTCGTATAGGCCATCACAAAAAAATAAGTTGTATACGATCATCCCTTTTCGTTGTGTATTAAAAAAAATGCAAAACTTTACACCACAATATGTATTTTCTCTCACCAAATTATGCCATAAAATGCTTGGACGTAAAGGTCATAAACATTGGAATTTAGAAACTTTGACTATACCATTCGATAGATCTCGACGGGCTGATAACGGCACTATATATAACTCAATATCGCCATTTTGTCCTTT
The DNA here is from genome assembly GCA_944547425.1 of Eupithecia centaureata. Lineage (NCBI taxonomy): Eukaryota > Metazoa > Arthropoda > Insecta > Lepidoptera > Geometridae > Eupithecia > Eupithecia centaureata. The sequence goes on from OX155689.1 coordinate 11,522,433, forward strand.
ACGCCAATTGAAATTTTCATCGACGAATTATGAAAATTTTTCAACTTTTATTTACTTTCAAAAACAAAGTAAAAATCAACGAAAACCACAATGACTTCTTTTTCAATTAATTAATACTATAAATAAATATAAAAAAATCAACTTTGTTATTAAAATTTAATGATGGTTAAACGTATTGTTTCACAAGGCATGTGGTGACACAGTTTAGCTTATAGTACGTGGCGCAAACGCGTTTCGCTAATTCCTAAAATCGATCCTGAATCCCCGGGATCCCGAATCCCGGGATCCCGGGATTCAGGATCCCGGTCGATTTTAGGTCCCGAAAATTTCGGGGTTATTTTTTCCATTTCCCTGGATTTTCGTGATTGAGAAAAATTGTTAAAAATAACAAAAAATCAAGCACGTAAATGTAATAAAACAAATTATAAAATAAAAATTTAACCAATTTCTCATAATATGAAACATTAAAAATAACAAAAAAGAAAAACAACTGATCATTTCGGTTAACATCGGTTTTTAGTTTTCTTTTTAATTTTGTTTAAAAAACTGGAATGATTATTCCTAAATTTTATTATCAGTATAAGCTCTTTTTATTAACAAATATTACAATTTATAAATACCATGTACTTGTATACAAAAAAAACATTCCTTTATCAGGTAATCAACCGCCTACATGGTCACATCGTGGTAAAATTGACGTAAAATTCTTTTTTGTCAACAATCATGACATGCCTTTTGTATTTATTTTAGAAGTCTGTAGATTACGCTACTGTGGGCTGGTTGAATAAAAGATAGATATACTGCGTGCGATATACTGAGTCTTTTCATTACACAGAAACACGGGTACAAGAAATGACATTAAAATTTACGATAATCTATAACCCTTAATTAATTTAGGAATATATAGTTTTATTTTTAAATTATGTTTACTAAAAACAGGAATTATTATTCCTGCATTTTGTTATCAGAATAAGCTTTTTATTTACAAATAATACCATTTAAAATACGATGTACCTGTTCACAAAAAAGCATTCCTTATACAAGTAATCAATGGCATCCTCGGTCGCATCGTGGTCAAAATTGATCTAAAATTATTTTTTGTCGATAATCACGATTTGCTTTTTAGTTAAAACAATACGTTTAATGATCATTAAACTTTGTTTTTACTGACTGATAACTAGCGATTAGATATTCGGTTGCTTATATACCTAAAGGTGGGGCAAAGACAGAAAAAGGAGCTTTTAAAACCAACTTTTTCAGGAATCCTGATGAATTACCACTAATTCTAAACTTCCAGATATTTCTAAAATGATGATGTTTTTTCGTCGGAATCTTTTTTATAAACAAAATAAAAGACACTTTTATTCTATAGCGCATTTTCGTAAATAAAAATCATAACTGTTCCGGAAATATCGATTTGAAGTGAAAAACGCGTCATAAAAAGTGTGTTTTATATTTGATTGACCTATAAATAAAATGCCAGCGAAAATAAACACTCGATATTTTGGGATTCTTCGGAATTTATATTAATTCCCTAAAAAAGATTTAGCGTTGTTTGGTTTTAATAGCTCACGTTGTGTCGTCGCTCAAAGTTAAGGTAAATACCTCATTCACTGCCGATAACGTTACCATTATGTGGTTAGGTAATTAAATTCGTATTATGTACGTATCTACCGAGGAAAAGTAGACATTAAAATAAGTATTTTTTAAAAATTTTGTACAAGGTGCAGAGGGGCAATTCTGTACAAAAGAAATCAGTCAAAATTTTAAACGATCGTTGTATTCTCCGTGATTGAGTTTCGTGAATTCTGGCAAATTGGTGCTAACTAATCTTTATCTGACTTCTTCTTAATAGTGTTCATATATAAGAAAATGCTGAAATTAATGGTGAACTATAACTAATTAGACAAAAAACAGGAAAATGCCCGAAAAGCCCCTCAGCGGGGCTTTTCTGGCAGGTGGTAATATTATGTGATCCTATGATGCTATAATAGTAAAACTAGAAGCTTTACAAACTGGACAAGTCATTACATCCGAATTTGAGTCTTCTAAACTCCTGAAAGTTGACGCGGGGTAATTCGGGCACCACTTTTTAGTCTCCCATACATGCTAGTGTTGAGACTCTGACTATCGACATCGATAATAACGAACTCGGTAAAAGAAGTGGATATTAACTATATTAGTTTTTGAAAGTAAGAAGGAAAGGATTGTTGATTTCATGTTAAGTAAAAACAACAAGTTTTTATCCATTAATTTACTTCTTTAGGTAGGTAGTAAACACATACTTCATTATATTAACTGAATATAAGTATTCATATAGAGGACACTAAGACAAATTAAATATTTTCAATCACGTAATGTCCTAAAGTGTCAGTATTTCTCTCAGTTGCCACAAGCTTTTTCACGAATTTTTTATCGACATTTACTTCAATGCTGTGGACGTCACTGGTTTTTTACAACTTCATATAAAAACAGTCGGGCAATTTGGGCAGCCAACTCCGAAAAAATAACCTCACATCGATCACAATTTTGTGGGGCAATCATACCAGGCTCAATAAATTATGAAAAACAAAGAAAGGAACGAAACAATTACATTAATAGAATTTCCAGTTTAAAACAAGTATCATTAATTGCCTTGTCAAATCAGCAAAAAACCCGCGAAAACCACTAAATTCTGTAAAATTTGAAGACCTTCACACAGGTGTCGTGTGCACTCAAAATGTCGACTGACAAAATGATGTTGTATATCGATCAGTTAACGCGGTAGCAATTCCTTCTATAGGTGATTGAATTAACCGGTTGTTGCTCTACCTGAACATAGAGGTCTCTCTTGAGTAAAAGCTACCGAACCAAAAATATGACCATGTGCCATAATAATCCCCCTGCCATAATTGCCCCTCTGCGCCTTAATTAACTGAATAAATAAGTTTTTGTGATTTTAATTGATTATTACTTTGTTTTTGAAAGTAAATAGAAGCTGATTTTCATATAATATTACTATGATATTCTTACTTCGTCTACGATCCCGGGATTATCCCGGGATCCCGGGATCGCGTTTCACCAATCCCGAAATCCCGGGATTGAAAATAAAGACCGGGATCGAATCCTCTAGTTGGTAGTGGTACTTACGTACTACGGCTGTAATACTTCGTGCTCGAAGATCTTCGTTCCTCAACATTCTAAAATAAATTATGAGAAATATTTGTCATTGAAACGTAGCTTAGTTAGTAGTTAGGTATGTACACTATGTACCTACTACCTACATATTGAATTTACTTACTCGAAACATTTCGGTTTAGATAGGTACTTCTACAGCAGTTTTATTTCCTTGCTCTGGATTCTCTTTCTTTGATTCTCTAAAATACAAAACCATAAGTCAGAAAAATAAGGCATCGAAAGGTAGACCGGTAGTCCTGTACGTACCTATAATAAAAAACTATATTCACAAAAAGTACCTAGTTACTTTACTACCGTCATTCAACATTCATCATAATTATATAATGGTATCAATCAGCCTACAAGACGTCCACAGCTGGACATTGGCAGCCGCCTCTACTCCATTCATCGATTCCCAGGTATTGTCCAATATTGTACCAATCTGAGACTACGTCAAGCTGGTGAGTATACATAGTATTTTGTGTGGTTTGTTTACAAACTTCTACATCAAGTTTGGCTAGTGCGAGGAATAGTTGTTCCTAAATACCTACTACTGACCTAGTGTATAATAAACTTACCTACCTTTAAACTAATCCACGTTAGTTAGGTATCAGATAGATAGGTAGATACTTGGATGCAAGTTGGTAGGTACTTACAAGACTTCGTGCATTTTAGCAGCTTTCGTAGCTCTCATTTTCTTTATATTATGTTTTCTCCCCATTTTTTATTTCACATTACAGTTCACTCAATAAGAAAAGGACCTTACTAAACTAGTTCAACGAATCATATACCTAAACCAGAGTCCGAGCTCAAACCAAACTAGGAATACAAACCTATTATCAAAGCGTGAATGCGCAAACAATAATGTTTATTTCAAATATCGGAATTATATCAAAAATAGCGACGAGTGACACAACCTCCACGTCGGACAGTCCGAGCCACACTGCCGCCCGTCGCTCGCGCACAGACCCGCTTTTTCTATTTCATAGTGGAAACACAAAATAATTAATTGCAGCCGTATAAATGATTTGTTTTATTCGTCATATGTACAATTTGTGCAAAATACTTTGACAAATATTTGAGTGAAAGAAAAATACACAAAATCAACACCGTTTAGAAGAAATATCCAAATTTAGAACAAGAAATGCTTTACTTTGGTTATTTTTTTTATATAGTAATAATATGAATTCAATCATTTCATATGTACAACTTATAAATAAAAGTCTATTTTGCAACATATATTTTTTTCATACATTTTCATCCACTCATCAAGGAGAAATATCATTTTGAAAAAGGCGCTTTAGCCCATACAACAGCCTTAATTTCACAGTTCGCCGCCTCGTTTCATTCGCATCGCCACTTCTTGATCTAACTAAGCAATAAAAGAGTACCTATAAAATGGACATTTCAAAGGCATCATATTTCCCTTATTCACTTTTAATAAAAACAGCTTTTGTATAAAAAGAGATTTCGTTTTAAAGAACGAATGAATGAATATGAAAGAATATAAAAGATATTTAAACCTTAGGTAGGTTTAAATATAAAAAAATACTTTGGGTATTCGAATGGTATACAGACCGATTCAAATATATCAGTAAAGTCAATCAAAGGCAGTAATTTCCAATTCAGTATAGGTTATTGACGGACCGTTTGACGGGCCGTCAATATTCATTACTGAATTAGAATTTTCTGAACTGTGTCTTTACTGTTGTGTGAATCAAAAATGTACAAATAAGTGTCTATTTTCATCATAATTGTAGTCTCATAACAAATTAATTATTCTTATTAGTCAACAACTTAATCGAAATTACAATATTTACAATAAAAGAATAGAAACAAATTCAAACTAGCAGGTTTTTAGAGGTTATGTTTTGAAATATGTAGGTAAGTACCTATTCTTTTTCTAGTGACTGTCAATTTGACAAGTGATTTGTTGTACAGTACGTGTTACCATTTCGTAATTAATAGACTTAGTGCAAATTATTTGAAAATCATGTCTCAGTATGCCAAACTTCCCGTGCTTTTTGTTCAGCAAACGTGCTCATTTTTAGCTACGTCCAAAACTCAAGGCGATTGGTTGCTTAGGGCGGGCGCGGCATGAAGGAAGAACAAAAAACAAACACACCTTATAATGCTAGACTTCTTTAGTTTATAGTGTATTTATATCAGTATATAGGTACATTATCATTAAGAATATTGTAACTTATTGGTGCATAAAGAAAAACAAATCTATTATTGTTTACAAATTAAAGTACAAAAGTAGGTACTTTTGTACTTTAATGCATGCCTAAATGTAATTTCCCGTTGCACCATCTATGCGAGTTTTACCTACAAAACCCTGTTATCATTACCAAACTTTATAAAATCTAACAAGTTTTTCGTTTATGTGACCAAAAAGCAGCCATTAGAAGAAACGAAATGGTAAATAAGCCTAGCAAGTTTCCTGCTATTTAGACCCGCAAACTGACAAAAAGTTCTCTACAGCTTCGTTTAATGGGGACCTACGTGAATATGCACGGAATGGGTGAAACAACTTGATTGAGAACTTGGGACAATTTTCGGTCTCTATTTTCCTAACAAAATGTTGATATAAAATTTGTATTAAATAAATAATGCTCGATGCAATCCACTCTCTAGCCCCAAAGTACTACTCAAAGCCTGTGCTATGGATACTAGATAACTGATATATTTAGTAGATTTTATACATAGATAGATATTTTTTTATTAAAAATAGTAAACACCCAGATCAGCGGAACAAATTTCTGAAGATCGTACGCAAATTTGTTCTGAGGCGGGAATCGAACCCGCATCCTCCTGCGTTGCAGGCGGATCTTCGCCCACCGCGCCACATCGGTCGTTAAATATTTGATATTTATGAAGATTGGTAGGTATCATAGTAAAAAATATACGACTATGGTTGGTACGGTCAGTTGGGCTTGTTTGACACTTATTTACTAATTCAATTCTCAGACACGATCTGAAAATATTTGTGTATATAGAGGTACATAGAATGTATCATAAAAATGTATCTATTTAATATATTGTATTAAATATTATCAGTCATGTAATCCTACCCATAAACAGGCTCTGCTTACTCTAGTTTTTACCCCATAATACAGTTCCCATGGTAGATAAAAACAAATGATCCATATATATAACGCGGGATAAGGCAAAGGCAAAACAATAAACAAAATATATTAGAAAATAAGGCGTAGTATCACAGTCTTTGTGGCCACGAAACCAGCACTTTGTCCAAGTAGCAGTCGCGGTTTTTACCCCTTTAAGGCTTAATTAAAAAGTTAAATTTTTGTGCTTTGTGAAGTGAAGTGATTAGAACAGATAGCTAATTAGGTTAATTATTATTATGAGCCTGGCGCGCTAATATTCAAACAAAACTGAAAAATAAGCAAAGCTTAAATGATAGAATATTTGCAATATCGAGACTTGGGCTGAATGACTATGTTTTTTCATGTCACGGTTGTTGTATATCTTTTATATTTTTGTACCATTTTAATGTATAATTACCAACTCAGAATAAATGTTTTTCACATTATTATTTTACTCACTAAAAGTGAAATGCGTTGCACTTGATTCTTCCTAACGAAGGTATTCTTAATTTATTTTTTTGACTTTGCTATATTATTTTACTATATTCTGACATATTTCTTGTGTAAAAGCATTTAGAAAACTTTGTGGCAAATATTCCCTATTCAGTTATATTTCCCTAATTTCCATTTCAAGGGCGCTACTTAAAAAAGACAAACAAGTAGCCCAGCTCCTTTAAAAACTCGAAATTCGATCTAATTAGTCACAATACGGAACAATAAGTCGATCGATAGATAATTATTGTTATTTTCTTACTGATGATTCACAAAAGAATTGGATTGGTTAGATAACTGCGTAAATTGTTGACTAATCTTTGGGTTATTAATGAAACAAGGAGTATTTTATCTTATCTATTTATTATCAAAACTTATTTGAAGAAAAATGGTAAATATTCGCTTGTTCGACACACTTTATATAAAATGTTGAACACGGTAATAAAATGTAATTAATTAATTACAACACATTGTGACATGTTTAAAAAAAAAAAACTGAAAATGTATAAACAAGTACCTATCTAGTAAGTATCAAAACTGAAAATGTATAAGTAAGTAGTTAACCCAACAGCTATTCCTGACCACAAAAATATTAAACAACCCAAGAAATAAAGGTTTATGGTTTTATTATTTTGGTTCAGTACCAAGTGATTTCACAATAACCTAAGTTAATATTTTATTGGATAGAAAAAGAACCTAGATATTAACCGCATTTGACCTTTAGGAACTCTGTTTACAAACTTTACAAATTTTAAATTATTTCTACTGCAGAAGTACTAATTTTAAAACAGAATAAGGCACAATATTGAAATAAAATTGGTTTAATACTGAATTATTTTACAACTTAGTCAGTAAGTAAATTAAATTATTATAATAAAGGTTGCACAATAGTGAACTATTTACTGCAACACGTTTAAACTATATGAACAATTTTTTTATATAATATACTGAAAGTCTATATGTTATGGTAGAGGAATTTGCTTATTTTACTATTTCACAATTATAATTAGTTACGTATAGGTACCTACTTTTAATATTTGAAATCTTTCAAACACTGTCTTCTAAGATTAGAACCCTTACATAAACATTTAAAAAAAAAAACTTATTACGCAGCTAGTGCTGTCAGAAGCTTGCTTTTCAGCACTTTGCTTCGAAGATCACTTGGATGTTCATTATTATTATCGTTTAAATCACCACTTTCTAGAATGTCGTCCATTTCTTCATGATTCTCGGCTGCTTCGTATTCATTGATTGCTGCATTTAATTTTCTGGATGTTAGACCAGATCCACCATCGCCGGATTCCGCAGTTACATCAATTTGTGCAGATTCATCATTTTGTCTAGTTCCTCCTGTTCCTCCAGTTCCATCTGTTCCTCCAGTTCCTCCATTGTCTACAGTTCCTCCATTATCTTCAGTTCCTCCATTATCTCCATTTCCTCCATTATCTTCAGTTCCTCCATTATCTCCATTTCCTCCATTATCTTCAGTTCCTCCATTGCCTCCAGTTTCTCCATTCCCATCAGTTTCAGGGTCTACAGGGTCGGGGACTGGTGCTTGAGTGGTAGTAGTAGTAGTAGTAGTGGCGAGCTGGGCATTTAATTCGTCGATCCTTGAAAGAGCTCTGTTTTTCTGAGCAGCTAACGCCCACGTTGATACAAAAAGGCAGAAACACAGCAACGATAGAAAAACTATGATTTTGTTATTTAACATCCATGCTAACGTCTTCTCTGTGTAATATTTACATGAATTCGCCATTTTTGTTTTTGATGAACACAACTAGCACTTGCCGTTTCACCACTTGAAATACTTTCGTGATATCATTTATGTGTTTATCGATTCTGATATGATATCGATAGCCAGATTGGAAGTAGCTGAACAGGGACCTTATCGCAGTGTAGTAAGGTTTACGAAAGAATTCATGTTTTAAGAACCAGATAAGTGAACAATGCTTCAGCAGATGTATTGTGTTTGCCTTATTGAAATCCCAGGTGTTTGGATAATTTGAGTGAAAAGAGTGTAAAACATGTAATAACATCTTAAACAATATTATGCGCAGTCTTTTAGGATTATATTAAAATTTATTTAGAAAGAGGCTCTCAATAAACCAGCATTTTAAAGCCTATACAGAAACACTTAATTGTGTGTGTTAAATTTATTTCCAGAGTCTTGGGGACGTCTCCGATCAATATCAGTTTAGCTGCCTTTGGATTATTTGCATCATTTGGTAGTAGCTCAACTGTTTCTATTGTGTCTATGCTATCTATGTTTCTTTGTTGATAAAATGTTTAGTCTCAATTACATTTGTACCTTTTTTATAAAACAGAACTTATTTTTCGGCAGAAATATTTTTTTGATTGATTTTATTCAAACTAAATAAAAAAGAAACACCATAAAAGAGGCACATTACAGTTTCTATCAGCATTATTATTACACCCTATATGATTTGGCGCCGTACATTGATGATTCATAATATTGATGCGTCATGAAAACTCAAGTGTTGTGCCACAGATTGCGTACAGTTACTACGTGTCCCTCCAACAAATGACACCATCAAAATAAAGTGAGATTTATTCCTATCTCCCAAAAACAGTAAAAGAAGCCGTAAAAAATAAAACGCTATCAAGCCACTTATGAGCGTTAAATAAGCTGCGAAAGAAAAGGCTCTATATTTAGTTAGTATAGAAATTTGTTCACTCACGTTTAAGGTTAATGACGTCATCAGAATGATAAATGCCTCGAATTTATAGAGAGCGCCCTACCTTGAACCTTATGTCCTGAAATGAAGTAATTTCTTAGAATAATATGCCGTAGAGCAAAGAGTTTTACGGGGATTCGCTTTCGGTTATGGCCTTATGGGCTAGGCGAAATAATATTCTTACTATTATTATGAATTCGTACAAAGAAAATACAGAAAAATCCTTTTCCTTTAACCAGGATCGTAAGTACTTACTATGATTATCAGAAAAACTGACGCTAGCATTTAATGATAACAATCAATGCTGATATGACAAAAGGCAAAGTACTACGAATTTAACCTCTTAGTCATAATAATCTGCTAAATTAAAGCATTGTTATTTCTCACTCCGTCTTCTTCTATTGACATAAATCAGAGTAAGAAATAATACTGGGGAATACTATTTATTTATCTACGATACGTTGTACGTTGTCTTTGATATTCGTAAAGAAAACATTTATAGGTGCAAGATAGCCTGAATTGTAAAGTGCCATTTTAACTGCCAGAATCAACTACTACTACTTGCTCATTCTTTTTTCTGATTGAGCTACGTCTCTCTCTTTCCTTCAAAGAATTCCAAACCATATCCCACGGGAATAACCCAAATTATCAACATTAGTAGAACCTTTGTGTCGAAACTTGGTGTTTTCAAAAGACTGAGCACTTTAAGTAAACTTCTGAGTACTAGGCTACCAGGAACGTAAAGAGCAATTCAACCCCTTCCCAGTACAAATGAACACGTCTGCGTGCGAGTTCCCTTATCTAACGGCCCTCATTCCTTACATCGGGGCAGAGACAGGGGGTCGTTTGTCTACCACTCGGCCCCGACCCCTTTATTGGGTTCATTCCGCTTTTATTATGTGAAATTCGTTCATTGATGTTCTGATATATGAAGTGACAAGGTTTATTTTCTCTGATAAGGGGACTGGTTAAAAGCGTTTACGGAGTAAAGTATCTCGTGAAAATATTTGTGCTTTCATGAAAATATTGCGAGGAAATCCTTGGCTTACATTATTTTAAATGTAATCTCACACAGCTTTATATTGCATAGCTTTAAGATTTAGTCCATCCAGTAAAATTAGCCTCTGATTTTTTAATTGATGAAATTTAATTTTATTTATTTGACATACAAAACAGAAAACGATCAAAAATATTAGAAAAAGAAAGACGTAAGTAATAATAAAGTAGTAATAAAGTAGTAGTAGATAGTTTCCTGAATATATCTATTTCAAAATAAAAATAATAAAACAGTAGATTAATGTATACCTCACATGTATCCCAATATTTTGACCAACCTTCTCTGGATTCTTTCAAGGTGAAAGGAGAATTTTATGAGTGTGTTGTAAAATTACATCAAAATCTACTTTCGACCTCAAAAAGAAAAAAAAATCTCTAAAGTATCTCTGATCAACGGAAATCGCATTCACATCCACACACAAATCAAAATCTCAAAACTAGAAACGTTCAGAGATTGTTTTAAATCTCATAAAAGTGAAATCAAATTCTAGTAGTAGGTACCCCTTCGGGAAATCAGTCTCTGAGTACGCGACTGATTTGATGCGTCGCGCCGTGTCGCTGCGAAATAAATATTTTATTGATGATTGGTCCAGCTTTGATCCCGTAAACCTTTAATGCTGATTAAGCAGGAAATTTCCAATATAAACAGTCATTGGAAAACGGAATCGGGTCACGTTTGATGAGCGCTGATGAATTATTTTCATTTCGGATCTATAGATGAAGGTTTTATTTATTCATGTATATGAGAATTTTTGAATGAATTTAATATAGAACTAGATAAAATATACAGAATAGTAAATAATACAATTATATTATTTATTTAATATTATTCTGTTCTTATATGTATATTAAAATCATTCAACATATCATCTAGCAGCTAGATGATACTATTTTTGTTACCATGGGGCTAGATTCTAGCTCAAAGCTAAACAGAACTTGTGTCATGAAATACATAACTGATGTAGGTACTTAATACTATGTACTATCAAGTATATTACTTAGGTTTTTTTTTACTATGCATAGAAATAAAACACCCCGAATAAATACAAATATATACAAACATATTTGTATGATGCATATCATACAAATAGGATGTATTCTAGCTATAAGCTAGACAGAACTTGTGTCATGAAATACATAACTGATATAGGTACTTAATACTATGTACTATCAAGTATATTACTTAGGTTTTTTTTACTATGCATAGAAATAGAACACCCCGAATAAATACAAATATAAACACACATATTTGTATGATACATTGTATGATGCATATCATACAAATATATACAAATTTGTATGATATGCATCATACAAATATGTTGTGCCGAGATAGGAATTGAACCCGCAACTCCGGCATCGCAGGTAGACCTTTGCCCGCTGCGCCACAGAGGTCTTAAATTTATTTATTTATTTTATTAGGTACACAAAACACATAACAAGCAATAATAAAAAACACAAAACACAAAAAAAATCTGAGCTGGTTTGAGACGTAACACACGTGCACACAACAAATAATAGAACAATTAAGATGTTTGACATTTTAAAAATTTCAACATTTTTTATATATCAAGTTGTATGGGTTGTATGGGAAAATTTCTGAATAGCTTGAAGTAGTTTGTTTAGGGGTAGATTGAAACCTAGCCAAGCAATTATCGTATTTTTTGTAATTTTTTACTTAGCATAATTTATTATAACTTATAGATTTATATTTTATTTAGCAACTAACTCGATTTATATGAACTAATTTACATTACAAACCGACATATTAGTTACAAAATATCAAATATTGTATAATGAAATGAAAAATTACTGTAGTTACAAGTATATATTTTTTAAACTTCTGCGTTTGTTATCATAATAAATATTTATTTACCGGGTATTAATCGCGTATCGTACGTTTTATTTACTTTGGGGATAACACGGAATATGTATACAATGAGTAATTCTGTACACGGGCTATAGACTTTTGTTTTACAATATTTTGATTACTTATTGATGTTTTTTTTATTTGATTCCTATTCTTACTATATTAATCTTTATCACGAAATGAAGAAAGGAATCTAGTATACTGCCGTATATGTACTGAGTATCGTAAGTCGATTACGAAAACGTTTAAATAGCTTTGTAAGAACGGAAAATCAGCAAAATTTTCATCGATTAACCATAGCAAACGCCATGTTCACGCACGTGTCTTTAGTGTATTTTAGGTAAATTCTGATTTCCCTACGCTCGACGCACGCTATTCCCGCCCTGTAATGAAGGTACTAACGCGCCCTTATTACGCTCGTAATCTCGCTGTACCGTTCACGCATCGAAATCAAAGTTTAATAAGTTCCAGATAGGGCACATTTGCATAGAAAGCGGATCCTGTGGGTCAGTAACGCGCTTGAAGAGCACGCGAATTTCTGCGTCATAGACAAATCACGTCACGTCTTTTATAAAGAGCATGTGATGACAAAGATAGTGGCGCTTGTGGATAGGACGATTTTTTAAAGTCTTAAGTGAGTTTAGAATTCAATGTTAACTATAATAAAATTTATACTACAAAATTTCAAGAAAGTTAAGAATAAATATCAGATCTGAAAGAATTATCACTAAAGAATTCAAAAATTGTCTAAATATTTTTAAATTTCCTTTACATTTTAGTTAATACTCAGATCAAACAGATTTACACAGCATCTAGCTGGATAACAAGGCTGAGTACGCTTTGTGTTATGGGTGGGTACTAGATAATTGTTATATTTAATACATTTTATTTCATAGAAAGATTTCAGTTTGATGTACTGTTTATATAAAACTCAATATAAAATATGTTAATTTATTAATTTCAGATTTTTTCATTTAATGTAAATATCATCCTAGAATAAATAAGCAGATCGTACAAACATTTATCCTGAGGAGAGAATCTAACAGTCTAGCTAGTGTAGTCTTCTAGTAGTAGAGAAAGCGAAACCGCTTTTTGTGTAAATGTGTCCATATGTGAGATCAAACGCTTAAGTATTTGATCGTAGAGAGTTATCAATATTGCCTAGTCTTTGAGTGGATACGTGATCGGAAATAACAATATTTGTATTCGAACTTGCTGTTTCTGTTTCGGAGTTTTGAAGTAATAATCGTATTGATGTATCTCTGAGGTTCGAAGCCGATACTCTACGTACGGAATCAAATACGATTATACGATTAAAAGAAAAACGTAAATTAGCAAAAGCTGTTTTACTAATTCTCGTTACTTTTTTATTAACTTTCTACACCCTCGTTGAATAGTCTTGATTTTCGTCGTCTACTTCTATGAATAAGTAAATTAAACAATATAGAAATCAAACTATTTACAAAATCAATAAAGAATTATATAAATTAAGCGAACACTCTAATGGTATGACAATAATTGATATTAATAACGATAATTTTTATGGACGGAGAAGAAATTACAGTAATAAACATCTCATTAGAGAATTGACTAAGTGTATTGCCCACAACTCAAAATTCGAGTCAACTCATTTGTTTGAAAATGTAATAGTACTGACGGGCGCTGAAAGCAGACAAAGAAAATCTAACGAAAGGATTGATAGTCAGGATTCTTTTTTAGACGAGATGTCAATGACCTCACCGTCAATGTAAGGAATCAGTCTCTATCAATAGTTCACCAAAACTGTAGGTCTGTAAAGAATAAAAAATTAGTTATTCAATCCTTGATAGAATTTAAAAAACCTGATGTATTAGTATTGAGTGAAACCTGGTTGACAAAAAATGATGTTGATAACATAAGCTTTGTTGGCTATAACCATGCAAACTACTTTGTTAGGCAAAAACGCATCCATGGTGGAGTTTCGATCTTTGTTCTAGAAAACCTTAAACCCAAAAAGTGGTCTAAAATTGATACCCTGTCCATAGAATATGACTGTGAACTAACTGCAGTTGAAATAAATGTAGGAGCTAGCAAAATTTTAATAATAGGTATGTATAGGACTGGCAAAGGAGTATTTTTAAAACTAATTGATGTTATGAATAAACTATTTGACTTGTTGTCCAATGTTTCTAATATGAGAGTGATCCTAACGGGAGACTGGAATGTAGACTTCATGAGTGATTCACAAAGTAAAAGAGACTTGATAGAAATTATACAGCCAGCTGGCTATAGGAATGTGATAACTTTCCCGACAAGAGTAAATGAAGAAACGAGAACATCAATTGATTGTGTCATCACAAATATTTCTAATGAAGACATACTACAAATTGAAACCATTGCTACAGGTATTTCAGACCATGACGCACAACTAGCAAGAATAAGAATAAACAGAAAACCTGACCCGAAATTTATATATATAGAAAAACGAATGTTTAACAAACATAAATATGATGAATTCTGTAATGGCATGCTATCTTATGACTGGGACAAAATATTTGACAACTATGATACAAAAACATTTGACATCTTTTATGGTAAATTGTTATCGAATTTTGACATGTACTTTCCACTTAAAACGTATCGTTTTAAAAACCGAACACCGTGCCCATGGATATGTGATGACCTTATTAAAATGCAAAATGATATTCATGACTTGTACCAGATAAAAAGACAATTTCCAGAAAGAGTACTGAATAACGAAATTGAAAAGAGAAAAACCCTACTCCTAGATAAATGTAACATGAAGAAAAAAGATTATATAGAAACTAGACTCAAAAACTCAAAAAACGTTAAAAAAGAAATATGGAATGTTATAAAAGAAGATACAAATAAAAACATTAAAGAATGGAACTGGGATCTAGAAAACACAATTGGAGAAAAAGTTAAAAATGAAGATATAGCTGATTACTTAAATAACTATTTTATATCGATTGGAGAAACCCTCAAAAAGAATGATGCACCTGAGATATCCTTAGCGATGAATTATCTCAATTTAAAAATAAATCAAATCGATGAATTTGCATTTGAACATGTATCTGTCACAAAACTGACGAAGATCGCCAAACAAAAAATTCAAAATTCTGCGGTAAAAGGCCTGTATGACATTTCAGGAATTACAGTTTACGAAATAATACTGAGGTTAGGAGAGCATGTTACTTTTCTTGTCAATAATATTCTGCAGTCAGGACACTATCCCAATGACTTAAAAAAGTCTAGATTGACACCGCTCTATAAAGGTAAAGGCGAAACAAACTCTGTCTGCAATTACAGACCAATCACAATTGTACCAACAATGTCAAAACTGATAGAATCAATTATCTCGGAATGCATTATGAAGTATATGAACAAGAATCAGTATCTATCCGACACTCAGTATGCATATAGAAGCGGTCGTTCTACGACATCAGCAACTGAAAAATTTGTAGAGGCAATCTCGAAAGGATTAGACAATAAAAGAAAAGTAGCTGGAATATTTTTAGATTTGTCTAAAGCTTTCGATTCAGTAAACCATGAATTACTATTAAGTAAACTTAATTTCTATGGTATACGTGGACAACATTTGGAACTATTAAGATCTTTTCTAACCAACAGAATACAAACCGTTGAAATTAAGATTAATAAAAAAGTGTACAGATCTGCACCTAAAGAAATAGATATTGGGATACCACAGGGCTCTTCACTAGGAAACATCCTGTTTATAATATTTCTAAATGATTTGTCAACACTGACATTAGATGGGCAAATAATACAATATGCTGATGACACGACTATTGTTCTAACAGCCAAAACAAGCGTGGAATTAGAAACTAGCATACGTAATACAATGCAAAAATTGAAAAAGTGGTTCAAAGTTAACGGTCTTCATTTGAATAGTGATAAAACAAATATAATGTTCTTTAACAGCATTTCCCCTAATCTACCAATGACTTCAATTGATCTAGACGATGGCATGACTTGTGAATCATCGAAATGTGTTAAGCTTCTAGGTTTTGAATTAGATCCCGCCTTAACTTGGAAACAGCATGTGGATAACACATGCACGAAAATGGCAAGAGGCATTTATGCATTGAAGCAGATTAAACATATGATTTCCAAAGACAGTTTAAAAGAAGCGTATTATGCCTACATACATTCAATACTTTCGTACGGTATCATACTATGGGGAGTTTCAACAGATACAGAACGAATACTTAGGATGCAAAAACGTGCAATTAGGACATTAGTAGGAGCAAAATACAAGGACACGTGTCGGGAACATTTTAAAACTTTAAAGATATTGACATCTATCTCACAATATATACTAGAAATACTAAAATACGTACGACAAAATATGAATAGATACAAACTAAGGACAACAACTAGCCAAAGAAGTGTAAGGAAGAAAATTATATTAGAACCCACAGAACATCGACTGCAGAGAATATCAAACAAAATGCCTACTGCAATGGGCCCGAAGCTATTCAATAAATAACCTGAATTTATAAAACAAGCGGCAAATGAACACCAATTTGACAGTCACGTTAGGATGCTCCTATTAGACCAGACATTGTATAGCATACAAGAATATTTATTAAATGACTACAGCCATTTAAAAGCTCCAAACTTAGACAAAAATGCCCCTCTACAGCATATCTAATTACACAGTTTATATTTTTATTTTTTGACATCTATTTATAATTAAATATTAAATTTACTAATTAAAATTAAGAATTGAACAATGTACATGATGACGAAATTAATTAATTCACGGACTTAATTTATTATTTTACTACTTAAGTTTGTGTTTTATTTCATGAATAAATTTCTTTATCTTTATCTTTAATTGACTTCTACAAATTATCTAAAAGTTACAAGGCACTTACAAGAGATACACAAGATGTTTTTCTTGGTGGCCACCAAACTCTGTTTTCGTATCTCTTCCTAATATTTATAAAATAAAACTACTTCAGATGCATAAAAAAAGCCATATATGTATAACAAACTGAACGTTTGATTTTATATAATTCCTTTGTTTAACGTAATTTAATGATAAAATTAGAGGCGGCTCTAGTACCTCATGTTATAAGTTTGATTTTTCAGTAGTCTACTATTTCCACAAAATGTCAAATATTATTTCCGGAGGTCAAAACCATTGGATAAAGTCATAATAAATATTTACACCTCCAAAGAAATAACAGAAAGAAATAAAGAATAACAAATGATGCGATCAAGTGCTGGCCCTATTGCAATAAACCCATATCTCCCCTTGCAGGCACCTTGCATCCCCTTTAACGTGAGCTCCTGCTATTGTTTCTTACATTTACAGAGTTTCTAACATGATGAAAAGTTAAAAATAAATCCATTAATAATTTTCAGCCTGAAAATTTGGGTAGTTTTTGCGTGAAAGAGAAACAGAACATGCATACATGTATAGATGTAATATAATAAACCTGAATGTGTTTATCATATTACTAATGTTTAAGGATACGGATTATGTTGATCACGACTCATGAGAATATGTGTTTTAAAAACAATATAACTACTTCAAATTATTCAAAGCACTATGAGAACATCATCAAAATAGTAGAAATCAGTTCTCAGTACTCAGCACACCAGGGGCCGAATTCCTCTAATTCCAAAACAAAAGTCTCAATAAGGCCAATCAACATGATTAAAATGACGTTTGTGCATCTGGTATCCTACTATTTTTTGCGCTTTAAGATACTTTCATAATTAGAATGTCAAATTAGTAGTTAATAAGGTAATCAATCGTCACAGCTATCAATGAACCTCAAAAAAATTGTGCTAGTAGAATACCAAAAATATTTTATTGGTGAAGCGATTTATTTAGTGGAATTCGGGCCCTGTTCCTGAGTAGAATTCAAACTATTTTCACCGATGCTCATTTGTTAATTTTTTTTGTTTAGTAGGTATTCGTAATCATGCATCATAAAAAAGCATCCAGTAAGTGGTATAACAAGTATACATAATATAATATAGTAATACGTATGTATGTATATGAATTATAGAATCACGCATACATCGGACCTGTCTAGCAGGTCCAAAAAATAACACGAGAGCTCGCTCTACTCAAAAACTCTACAGAATGTATTATTTATTACCTGCATTGAGATTCTTGATACAATCATCTAATGCCGTCATTTCGAAGGGGAGATGGGGAGTTTCCCCTATATTGCTCCAAGTTTAGGGAATATTTCATAGCACACAATTTCTTTTATGTTTATGGTGATTTATTAAAAGGTTGCCAGTTGCCAGACAACTCAGGGTCGACAGAAATAATTGTGAGATTGGATTTTTACAGTTGAATAATGATTTGAGTGTCAAATATTTTAAGGTTTTATGACGTGGTGGAAATTGGAATAGAATTTATAATCAGATTGTTTTTTATTAAAATCTAAAAGTCTATAGTCGACCTTAAGGTAGTTGTTTATAATAAAAAACGAACAAAAAAAACTTAAATTCATGTAAATTTAGCTTGTACTCTCTTTATTTATTTAAATAAACGAAAAAATATTATGGTACAGCTATCGTTACAGGCATACCTAATGCAATAGCGTACTTGTCTAATTACATATGAAATTCATAATTATTACTACTTTTAAAGATAATTAGTGTTTGCAATTTTTATTGAAGAACCGATCTCTTTTTGACAAGTATTACAAATGTGTTCGATAATAAAGAAAGTAATTTCATTTGGGCGTTTTTCCATTACCCGGCCCGGCACCGGCACCGGCGCCGTGCCGTTGCCGGCGAAGTAAAAATGTATGAAAATGTATGGCTCGCTTTTTTACTTACCGACGCCGGCGCCGCCCCGGCATTGAGTCCTGCCGGCGCCGTCGTCGCCGTCGCCGGGGTAGCAAGCTTCCCACCGGTGCCGGCCCGGCAAAATTGCATGTGTATTGCATATTTATATGAATTGTAGCTGTGTGAGTACTTCAGCACTCACACGGCTACATTCTATTAGCCAGCCCGGCACCGGCACGACACCACGGTTTTGTTTTTCCACTGCGTCGGTGTCGATGCCGGTTTACGCCCGGTGAGTGGTAGGTCTGTACCTACCGTGCCGTGCCGGTGCCGGGCTGGCTAATGGAAAAACGCCCATTAGGTACGTGTGTCAATTTCGTAGATCTTTAAATAATCTAGTATTACTAGATTATTTAACGATCTAATTCTAATCTAATTTATACTTTTGCCTATACGGATTATTTTGACCAATTGTTAGGAAACTGTTTCTAATCCTCTTCTCACAAAGCTTGTTTTGGGTTCTTTACAGGTATTTTATCACGAATAGCACCTAGAAATATTATTCATTCCTTCAGTGAGTAATCTTCTTAAAGTATAGTTATATTTAGCTATCATTCAGTCAATTCCTTGCTTTACCTATCAAAAAAAATTGCTATGATATGTGTTTAGGTTTGAATAAAAGTTTCAAACATTACTTGTGACAGGGTGACGGTTTACACAGTTTTCGACAAACTTAAAAATGTGTAAGGTTGATAACTTTTTTGATAAAACAGCGCATTTCAAAAATCTATTTATTATTATTTATCAATTGAGCTACCTTTAGACTGTTTGCAAGGGATTGCAGTTAGCTCAATGGTTTCAATTGTATATACTAGTTGTAATTTTTTCTATTACTTGAATTTAATTTTATTAATTGAAAGTTAGTGCTTTTCATGTCAGTGCATATAAATTTGATCAAGATCTGGTGTGTAGTTTTCGAGTTATAAAATATTATATAAAATTCTGTATTTTATTGACTTTGAATACATTGGCGATGTTTTGCTTAAAAAAAATATATCTCTTTTTTTTAATACCCAAACTATTTAGTTTTTTTATGGTCTATCAACCGTCAGACAGGTTAGTTTGAAAGGGAGCATTATTTAGGACTAACCGTCTCTTTAAAAAATGGGACAAAAGAAGCGTGTTGTGAAATTTCTTAAGTTTCCTTAAAATCTTTAGTGTACCGATCCCAGCAGAAATTCAGTCGAAAATATAGGTATTCATAGCCAAATTTTCAGTTTTAAGATAAAAAAAGACCCGATAACCGCAAAATTGAAGAAATTGAAGAACCCTCAAAATACCTGCTTTACGTCGCCATCATCGCTCGAAAATTATTTCAAACAGTGCAAAGAGAAACGGACGATCTCTGGGGTATGTCTCTATAAACCAGCTAACAAGACCCTGTTATCCCACTCCTCAGGTTCAAGCCGCAGGGTCTTCAGGAAATGGTCATGAGATTGTAACAATTGAACCGTCCCCTTATCTAAAAGGATCATTTTTCACGTCAGTGCAACCGCGGGCGAGCATTTGTCACAACTTTACTCCTTCAAGGTTTTTAGGGTTCCGCAACACCCCAGTTTCCTATTCGCACCCTACTTAGTAATTGGGATTTTGATAAATGAGGTATTAAAATACTCGTCTGGACTGTAATGGTTAACAGCTACATTTTTTAGGCATTTGACCCAAAATTTTCCTAAAAAAGGAAAAAGTGGGACCGAGTCAGATTTTTAAAGTTTTCAAAATTACATGTGAGATATTATTCATTATTATCAGAATAGTTTTATTGTTAGAATAGTATATGTGTGTTATATGTAATATGTGTTCTAACAAATAAAGTAGAAATATACCTACTTATCTTTCATGGCTGTAAGACATAATATATACTAGATATATAATAGTCTGCGTTTTGAACACACAATAAGTTTTAATTTTTACATTGGCTTTCATTTTGTTGAGGAATAAAGACTCTATAGTGTAAATTAATTGCTTATGATTATTTGTTTTAGTCCATGGCTTTGCGCGTCTTATAAATGGATAAATGGCAGAACGCTATTCCAGGTAACACCTACCAACAAACTATCCTATCCTAATAGATTGTAGGCGCAAAATTGTAAAAATATATAAACAGACAAATTTTGCAATAACCCCTAATATAAGCGTATAATGTGATCATTAATAATTTATGTAAAGAGAAAACAATTCTATTATGGGAAGTTGGTACATAGATATGACCTGATAGAATTACTCATACATGTGTATCTACTACTGTTTTTGCACTATACATTAAAGCACCTAATTTAATATTAGCAGATCGAACAAACTTTATCAATATGCTTCAAGGTCAAAAAGGAACCCCTTAGCGTGTCGACACACTCTCACTTGGCCGACTTGTTTTTGTAGGCAGCGTGCGGCTACCTCCGGAAAACAAAGATTTATTCTGAAACCTTGTCTCCTACAGTTAGTACTATTAATTGGGAAGCCGCTTCGTTTTTGCAGAGGACGTTTAAAACGACGGACAAAAATTTAGTAAACGTTTTATCGAAAGTTAAAAAAAGTACAATCAAAGAACGGTTTTAAATAAGAATTAGTGAGGTACAGCTCTTGGTTTTTATATTTATATAAAACTAGCAGCGCCTCACGGTTTCACCCACGGTAATTCCCATTCCCGTAGGAATTCCGGGATAAAATGTAGCCTATGTGTTATTCCAGACTATAATCTATCTCTGTGCCAAATTTCATCTGTTCAGTAATTTTTGCGCGAAAGATTAAAAAACATCCATTCATCCATACTTACAAACTTTCGCGCTTATAATATTAACTAGTATACAAAAGCAGCCAGCGTCTTGGTGACATATTCCGAATGGTATCGATATGGATAAGTTGAGCTAACTCTAGATTGAGTACTACAGTCTCCAGTTAGCTCAAGTTCATCTAAAAGTGGATATCTACATTAGTTATAGTTTAAATTTGTTTATTTTCTTTGATTGTAATTTTATTTGTTTATATAGAAAAACTATGGACATAGATAGATAGATAGATAGATATCATTTATTGATACAAAAGAATACATGTTTTGGTTAGTAGTATCTTAAATCCTATGTTAGGTTTATCTAGATAATAGGGTTCTCTAAAACTAGGTACTTATGCTTAAGCTTTAACACGCATAATAGGCAGTATCGCATTCAAATACAGCGGTCTACGCGTAGCTTTGCATGGCGTGGCTGGTACGTATACAGTTGTACACAGGCGATCTACCAATCACGCGCATGCGACCAGTGAGTGAATAACAACGCTGCGCTTGGCTGCTATAGGATGCTCCTTTTTCACACACACATCACTACTAAAACGTTCTTAAAATATTATACTATTAAAATATTTAAAATAGCACTTATAGGTGCTTAAACTAGGTTGAGTAAAAGCTATTGATGGGAGAGTAAATACAAATGTATTTAGAATAGAATAATAAAGGTTGAACTGAATATTCAGAACATTTTAATTATTTATCCAATCAAATCCAAAAGTACAATTCGCAGCATACAGTAAGTGCGGATTTATGACGGTTTTTCGGATATTAATTTCAGTCGAAAAAACCTTGATTTTCAATGGAACTGAACCAATAAAAATCCAATTCACTTAAACCGTACATCGGCTTAGTTTCCATCAAGTGTAGGTTTTTTATTTAACCTTTTAAAGCATGCAATAAGCGCAAAGCACCAGTCAACCGTCACAATCTCAAATCACCGCTCGAAAATATATCCGATACGGCCCGTAATCCGATTTTAACAAGTTGCCCGGTGTATTGTCTGGCTTTAAACACATAGTTCCGGTTCCGGTCTGAAGTGTCGGGTCACAGTGCGGGGAATTCAGTAAGAAAATAATAATCAACATCATCCTAAATTAATTTACTTTGACCTCCCCTGATGAGCGCCATAACGTCGTCAGCCTCGTCCCTGTCTTCAGCTTGCAGCATTCAGCATCTGCTTGCAGTTTTTCGCAGATTTTTGACGTTTGTTACATATTCATGCCAAATTTAAAAATGGATCAAGATGAATATTTGAATAGACGTAGTTATAGGCCTGAAATAAAACATAGGCTTTTTATTATCAATTTTCACGAAAGCGAAGTCGCAAGGCGCAGCTAGCTTGTAACAGTAACCCGATTTAAGACCGAAAAGATTTCTTATAATCCCTTTAGACCTAATAATAAGCAAAATCTATAGCGGTGATAGTGCCAAGACTCACTACAGATGCATCGCCAAAATAAAAAAATAATGAACATGTTTTTTTAAATATAATAAGATAAACGTGTGATTTCTTTTCCGGATCTTTACATATTTGTAAGAAATGTAGTTTAAAATTTGATTTTTCTTAGTTCTTTCTTTCAAGCCAAAGAAGAAAAATAAATGATTGAGTTCTGAGTTCTGAAGTTGCAAGTTTTCCTAAGACTCTGCTTTTACCTACACTGTGTCTCAACTCAACGCCAGCCTTTTCACTTGAGGAGTTAAGTCCGAAGCGCTATCGGGTCCGACAGACCGCGATTGTTGGCTCAAACGCTTAATTACCAGCGGCTCAGTAATACAGCTCTATTGAGCATTTCATAGCCAACAGTTTTTTGTTAAAAGTTTCCATTTCGGAAGTTTTGACGGCTTTCTGCCACTGCCAATGGCTTCTATCCTATTTTAAAACTCTGGGCTCCGATGAGCGAAAGCTGGTTCATTTGATTTGCATTCTAATAGTCAATGCATTGAAGAAGAAAATTGAAATATTAGCCCGTTTGTTTCACAAATTACCTCTTTATGGATTTACGATGGGAATTCTTAGAAGGAATTAATTTAATAATGACCCATTATCCCTCTAGCATTAAAGTTTCGCGAATCCAGCGATATGATTTTGTTCTTGGAAAAATATTTTCAGAAAATTAAAGAGTGATGTTTAATTTTCTGATAATTAATGAAGCCACAAACTGTTTTCCTATGTTTTACATTTACATTTCTAGCAACTTTTTTAAAGTAAATCTGTAGTAAATCAAAGTTAATATTCTTTTGTTTTCAAAGTACGTGTCTTTTTTAAACTTACTCGATCAGACAGATAGTTATAAATATAAGTTTCGCATTCATTATTATAATATAGTATCACCTTCTTATGGATGTAATCATGTGAGTAGTATTTATTATTTCATTGTGTTTATGTGTGTACATTTATTTATCTATGTTCTTTAAAAGATTTTGTTTGTTTTCTAGCACAACCCAATAAATTTTAGTCCACACTACCCGGGTCGGTAGGTAGAAAATGCTATCTAGCACTATGCTCGCCCATTTACCTACAACTTTTGGGCAATCAATTAAATTCTATGTATTCATTTACCCCGCTTTCCAAAGGCGGTAGCTCCAGTACTCGTGTCATCCCGTGTAGACGACAGTGTTTAAACTTGTCGAAACTTCAGGATAAAAGGTAAATTAATGCGATAAATACCTCATAGGTAATTAGTTATAATAATAGTCTCCATCCATAATCCACATGAACATAAAATACAAAGAGGTTTACAACCTTATTACAACCCTATATATATATATAGCTCATAGGTTTAATACCTTTGCGTATCAAAGCATTGTTATCTCGTTAACTTATATCTTTATCCGTACAAATGAAAGCAGCCGAGGCCAATAATTACGAATTAAGCCAGGATTACCGTTAAACTGTATCAGTAGGTGCAGAGCAAATTACGGATTAAGCTGATAAGCACTTAAAGAAGTATAGAGGAAGTATTTAAAGGAGTAACTGACTGACAGTATACAGCCTAAAATGCTGGTCCTATTTTTGATTTTTTAATATTTAGGGACTAGACTATGCCAGTCAAGTATTTTCGAGACATGAAATGTGTTTCTTTCTTTATAGAGTGTATTAGATATAAGAAAGGAATAATGAAAAATCGCTTCCTAAATAATCTAAAAAGGGGTAAAATGTAAAACAAATATGCTCTGTATTTCAGAAACCTTTCCTATATAGATTATATTATAGAATAAATAAAAACGAGAAATATATTTTTTTACCCTTTGGGTACGGAACCCTAGGAAGACGCGATTTTTTCAGACAGAGTATATTATGACAACCGTTGGGGTAAACGTGTTCTTGAGTAGAGACCGCGACTTGGTAAACGTAGTATAGTACGCCCTCCGGCCATGTGGGATGGCGATGTGTGATCTGCGACGACGTCTGGCAGATGCTGGATGTGGCAAGCTGAGGATAGGGTGCTATGGCGCTCATTAGATGAGGCCAATGCTGGACACAGGTCGAGCATTGGACTAATATAGGTTGATGATGATGATGACATTATGATAGAACCCGTACCTATTCGTAGATATAATGATGTTTTTGTCGCGAGAAGTTCATCCGAGGCGTGACTCACAAGGGAAATCACTGCAACGCTGCCGCGTCAGGATCGAAATGGCGTATTGTAATTACAAAGATTTGTAGACTATGTGTAGGTAAATTTTACATGGAAGCTTAGTATGAGTGAGTAATACGTAGATACGAGTAATACAAAGACTGTTTATGGCACATCACGATAAAGAAAAACAGAACAAAAAAGACTAATAAAACAGTTGCACAATCGGTGGCCTTTTTGAAAAGAGCGATTTCGCGAGTAATTCGCGTTTACGAAAAATATCAACTATCTTGCTTATACGTTATTAGACAAATAAATTTAGTTAAAATAACTAAGTACCAAGTCAAATCTATAGAGAACATTTGAGAAGTGTAGTCGAGGTCGTATGGAATTATTAAATTGTTAACAAACAAAAAATAAACCATTTTTCTTGGAAATGATCTGCTTTGCAAAATACCAAATATATATTGAAATATACGAAATATACATTTTTAATTATTGCACAATTTTTACTCTATTCTGATCCTCATTATGAAGTCACGCACAATATTGCGACATTGCAGCAAAAATTATGATAGATAGCTTTTTTAATACCGATATTGGTGATCAGACAAACTTTTTAATTAAGTCATTCATGAATCCTGTCAACGGATCCGATGGAATAAATTTTTATTTATAAATAGCTTAACGTAGTTTTATTTCAGACTTTTTTTACAGACAGAATTTCTACCTACACTGTCTACCGATGTAGATATACCAATTAATCTATGGTAGTATATCAGATCCTCAAAACTAGAATTTGCTATAATTGTTTTACGTATGTAGTTTGAAATCACCATGACTGTACGATTTGTATTATAAAAACCCTTAGGCGGGTTATCAGCCTCCAATCTGATATCATATCATCGGTTGATAAATTTTGGTAACAATAAAATCATCTAATTCAAGTCCGGGAACAATTTGTATTGGTCGTGTCTATAAATATTTAAAATGTCTTACGCCTTCCGATATTACTCCAAAAGGACTTTATACTGGTGTCTAAATAACAAAATGATCGTGTTTCTAGGAACACTATCGTTCTGCCTTTTTGTATCGACTTGTGCTTTATCAGGGCAGAAAAATAGAGCGTATAAAAAGTTAGATTATCTGCAAGCGCAGATTGCGTCTCTACCAATTCCTACAGAAGCACCGGCTACGACACAAGCGCCAACGTCAGAAGTGCCTACAACAACGGAAGTGCCAACAACAACAGAAGTGACAACAACACCAGAAGTACCAACCACAACAGAAGTGCCAACAACGACGGAAGTGCCAACAACAACGGAAGTGCTAACTACAACAGAAGTGCCAACAACAACAGAAGCGTCAACCACAGTTAAACCGCCAGATAATCAAAATCCTGGAGAACCTGGTAGTCCAAATAATTAAAGTGAAGTAAATAATAATGACAGAAAATAATGATGACGCTAAAAATAAAAAAGACAATCTTTCTGAAGCTGAAAGTACAACATATCAAGTAGTGTCCAATGTTAAATTATTATCTCTGCTTGTGCAATAAATTTGAATAATTAAAAAACCTAATATTCAGGTAACTTGTACGTAGTGCCAGTAGAGCTAATAAAATATGAGTGCAGTAAAATACGTAGTGACGTTCCGTGTAAAATGAACAACAAACAGTGGAACAGTTATTCTTTTTTAGATTAGATTAAAACACTACGAAAAACAAATCTTATCAGGGACGCATTTTGCTCCATAAGTGATGATTTCAAAGACGGTAATGCTTGGCCAGATGTCACCCAGTTCCACACAGACAATATTATATTTTATTATATATATATTTACAATATTATTTATAAAACAAACAAGTATCAGATTTACATAAGTTTTACATAATCTTATAAGTGATTTATTAATTTGTTTCTTCCACGAATGGAAAAAAAAATTAAGCGAAGAGTAGATCAATGGACACTATTATTTATCACATTTTCGATATATTTTTTATAGTTTAAAATTTTACTAGTCTAAGTTTTTATTGTTTCAGCTTATATAAATAAAGTTATTGATTTCTATGAACCAAAAAATAAGTCTATTCATGTAAAAACAATCTTATCCTTATCAGTAAATTATAAAAGTGCGCAAAAATGTCTGTTGTTCAATAATCTTGTTATTGGAGGAGTATATTATATTGCAGAGATAAGAATGTACATAAGTACTAATAAATATAGACTATTTTGTTAAATTATCTTTCCCTACTAGTACATAGAATCAATATTATGTGTTTATTGAATAGAATAGAAAGAATAGAAAAACTTTATTTGTTATTCAAACACATGAAATAAAAAAAAACTAAAGAATACAATGTAAGATATAACAGTTTGCTTGAGTCACAAAACGGTCCCTGTCTCAGCATGAGCTGGTTGTACATTTACGTACATCGTATTGCGCACTTGCTAAGACTGCTATAAATCACTATAAGTTTCTTTTTCCATTTTTTTATTGGATATGGTCGAGCGTTTGGCCACTATCTCACTATATCTTCAAGACATCATAATTTTATTTTTGTATTATCACATGTTAATTAAGAATATTTTACAATAATTACTTTGATAATTGACTTATTTTGTAGACAAGTAGGGATAAAAAATACCTTTGATGACTTTTCGACTCTTACCTACACATTCAGGTGTGTGAGTTTGAGAACACTAAAGCCGCTTATGATGCCTCTCTATTAAATAAGTATCAAGTTATGGTTGTATTTTTTTTTGATGAAGAAATGAAATAAAGACATATTTTCATTTCATAATTATTTTGCTCCGAATCTCGAGTGCGTCACCAAGTTTCGTAACGAGCAAGATCGAAGTACATTTACTACGGACCAAAATCCGATGTCTTCAAATGGTAAAGCTTACGCTCCTGACTATGCTCGCGTAGTCAGTTGTAAAATTGAACAAAACAAGCTCGTAACTTTGGAAATTATAACTAACAAACGTCCCAAGCCGATTTAATTTTATATGGAATTGGTGAAGTACCAAGGCGGACATTTTTTTATTGTACAGTTTATCACTACATTGCGCTACAGATTCTTAAGGGTGGGTAAATAGTAAATGCAATTACTAATTCTGTCTTATCTTTTAGGAGTTTATTTAGTTATATAGAGCCAACGACGACACGTAGCCCTCTGGCGGAAAGCTATCGAATTAGAATATAAATTGAACTCTTTATATAAACATTTATAATTTGCATTTAAGGCTCGGCTTTGTCTGTTGAGATGCAAAGATAAATAAAATGATTGATTGACGAGCTCAAATCTTAAGTACTTAACAGTTTTGAAGAAAAACTTTAAGATTATTCTTTGAGTTGTAATACGTTTAAATCTTCTGTTGTTTATGATAGCAAGCGATCATTTTATCAAAAAAAGGCAATTTTACATATTTTTTGTCAAATCCCATGTGAGCAAACTCCAAACCAAGCCAGAGCAATAAATAAATCCTTGTTTATCCATACATCTTCCCCTTAACAGCCACCGGTGGCACCAAGCGCCGCTCGGCTAATACGTTATAAATATTCATAGTCATAAGTAGCTACCAACCTATCGAACGCTTACTACAACACCAGGCAGCCAAGAGCTCCCTGCCTCCTTTCATTATTGGAAAACCACTGCAAACAGTTGCTGGAGACGAGGTAAGACGGGTCAGTGAAAGCTGGTCGTCTTGTATAACCGGGAAAAGGATTTCGATACACATTATACGATATTTCAATACAGTATTTATATTACCTTCGGGTGCGTTGCTGAATCCATATGGAGATGTGCTATGATTGTTTTGCGGCCAGTTTATTTCCTTACCCTGTTGTTATTCCTATGGGTATAGGTTTGGTTTTGGTAGAACGAGTAGATTTTTCTTTAGCATAGACTGACATTTGTGTTGCTAGAAATGTCGAGAAATATATCAAAATTGAACAACGATTGGCGAATATATTTAGTAACAGACACAATAAACTCAAAAGCCTCCATTCGTTTTTCGTCAATTGAAAATACAATTGTGACAGTATCCAGTAGACGGCAAGTTGAATGATATAATATCTAAAACTCATATAAAATTATACCTGTGTATACTTACTTGAAACGCATTTAAAAGTGTTATAGGTAGTTGAAACTTATAACAAATTCAGTTCTTTATTTTCTTTTTGCAAAAAACAATGGTTTTTGTTTTTTTGAATAACTATGTAAATCATACCTAAAAAAAACACCTAATGCCATGCTCAGATGACAGATGGAACTGTAAGCTTACGGAATGTGGACCTCGCATAGGAACCAGGAAATCAGAGAGACTATAATGAATAAAGGGTTACAAAAACATCAAAAAACTTTTCACCCCCTAAGGGCTAGAATTTTCAAAAATCCCTTCTATCCTCCAAATTTCAGCGTTCTAGCTTCAGCGGTTTGGGATGGGCTTTGGCCCCAGAAATTCAAATTTACTTTTTCTATTATACAATATTAATACTATGACATAACAACTGAAACTCGAAAGTGGATTCGTTAAACCAAAGACACAGGAAAATTAGGCATGTTAGGGAAGGCATATCCGATACAGTAAAAATCAATGATAAATCAATTATCACTTTATTTCTTATATTATTTTGATAATTATGTACCTATAGTATTAAATTAGACTTGACTAAGTGCTTATTTTGTAAGCCTAAAGATATAAAGATATTGATTTATAGTAGTAATAGATGCTGACAATGATTATGATGATCTCTAAAGCCGTTTGTAATGTTTATAATCCAATTACCGCCAATCGACAGAGTTTGTGTTAGCTAGAAAAGTCACGCCAATACTATCCTGAATAATGATAGGTGTCTTTTAAAAGATTAACATGTAAAGCCAATGGCTACAACTACTTTATGAATCCACTCTCGAAACCTAATATTTTATCTACAACACAAGGTCGTGTATTCAGCTTTCTCGTATAGAAATAGCAATGGATTATTGTATTGATATTTCGGCAAAGATATAAATTTTATCATCATTTTCGTTCATCTATTAAAGTAGAGTAAGGACTTCGTTACATTTTAGTAGACAGGACAGAAGGTTTTATCTGTATGTGCCGTTATATAAAAATTATTACGCCAAAAATGATAAACTGATTTTGATTTACTAAGTTCTTCTATGGTACTATTATTTCTTTGAAATCTGACGTAAATAACAGTAATTTTAACTTAATTAATTAAATCAGTTAAGAAATTCAAATATCCTGATTTAAATCAAGTTGTTGTACATCGAAAAAAACCCCAACGAGAATCGAAGTGTAGGACGAAAAAGGTTAGCTAGCTGCCCAGATTTACCCACGTGAAAATTAAAATCGATAAGGAAGCCTATGTTTTATTCCAGGTCTAGACTACGTCTATGTAATAGAGATCCATTCAGTAGTTTTGGCGTGAAGAGATAACAAACACCCATCCATCCAAACTTTAGCATTTATAACATTTGTGCAAAGACATTGTCTTTGCATTTGTGTCATAGAATAGAAAGAAAGATTTTTTTATTAGTTCACTGAAATCAAACTATACTTATGTAGGTTCTTAAAATTAAAAAAAAAAACAAGTAATACAGTGAACTAATAGGTCCTGTCTCATTTGAGCAACACTGGATAATACGTAGTGAATAGATGCAGTTTTTAACAAAAAAAATTGTACTAAACTATTTCATTATAGCGGTACCAGCATCAATAAGATTTATCTCTAAAATAGCGCAATACATGTTAAAGACAACAAAACATATTTAGAGGCTTCGATGTAAGTTGTTTCGATGTATAATAGTCGAAAGTTCGGTAGTTAGCACGCCTTGGTGTTGGGTTGGTGCAGAATATAAGCGGGAAGCGATACTGGTTTGTGGTTGGACAACTGATACCTTTGAAATAAAACTATCAAACTTCTCACAGAGTCCACAGGTGATCGGAATGCTGGCAGGATCAACTAAGAATCTAAGTAAAGAAGCAAATATCGTATAAATATCGCGACTGAAGTGCCCTCATAAGTTTTATTTCACAGACCAACATCCAATTTGTTTGTTGAGGCCTCAGACTACCAGATAGTTCTATAGTCTGAGGTTGAGGCACAGAAGTAAGTAAAAAGCATATAAATATGCGTACGTCTTTGAACACTAATAGGGCACTGTCCACGTGTCCACTAAATAAACACTTATTTTTCATCAGAGCGATGGACAGTCCTCTCTGCAGAGGATATCTCAGAGACGACGAAACCGCTGCCCACGTAATCCTAGAATGTAAGAGAATAAAAGCTCAACAAAAACAAATCCTCAACTTGCCGAGGTCACTCCATGAAGCCTGCGAAGATCCCTGGAAGTTTCTGCGCTTCTGGACGGAGTTGAACTGTCTATGATTGAACGCGTTATGGACCAAACGGAGTCCAAATAAGGATACAAAATAGAATATTCTTAAATATATTAAACTCTTTACTCATTTTTATGGAGTTTTCATTGCCAAAAATAAGATTTTTAAAACGAAAAACCTAAAACTATTCCCAAAAAGCTCAATTGGCGCAGCGTAAACTGAATGGTTTAATTTAACACATAAACACGGATATATCAAATGGATTTTTTTAATACGGTTTATTTGAGAAGTGGCTGAAAACCAGCGCTCTTTCACAATAGGTCTCCCATTTGTATTGGAGCATCAAGCTGGGCCAAGACCTGTTAGGGTGACAAATCTAAATCGAGCTGTGCTGCGCTGTACTGTGTCAACGTGAACTCGCTCTTCTAATAGTTGAATGAGGATACAAACAAACCATGCTGTGCTGCGTCAATGAGTTGACCAAACATAGCACAGCGCAGTACAGCGCAGCACAGCTCGATTTAGTTTTGTCACCCTTAGACGTCCACGCGCATTTCTTTCTACCCGCTCACGGCAGAACTGATTAGCCTACCTACCTAATGTTTAGCTGAGTGTATTTTTGTTTCCTATGTTTCCCGTAGGTATTTAAGTAGGATGTCTGCAGTGTAGTTTATCATGTTTTATTGTAAATTAGTCTTAGTTAGTTAGTTATCTTTATTTAAGTATGTGTGTCGTATAGTCTAATAAATAATTTTCTTTCTTTCTTTCTTTCTAAGTAGGTACTCCAACCTAAATCCTAAAAGTTAACAAGTAAATATCGCGTTCAGCTCACAACTTGACGCCGTTAAGCTCTGTCCCACCTGGACGCGAGCCGTAGACATAACATACGCCCAGCATAAGTGCTGGCCTTGCTCTAATGACCAAAGTTTTTAGTGTTACCAACTTAATATACAAAATTACCCTGGCGCATGCTTTGGTTTAATGCGAGATACGGACAGTATCGAGGTGAGGTGTATACGGACCACATACTATTATAATAATAATGTACTATATTATTTTTAATAAGTACTATTATATTTTTACTGCTTCTGTCATTCGACAAAAATAATATATTATTGAATAATTTTAACCTCTGATTAAAGTTTTAATTTTAAATAAATAGCAGCGCTTCGCGCTTTCACCAGAGGTAATTCCCGTTCCCGTGGGAATTCCGGGATAAAATATACCCTATGTGTTATTCCAGAATATAATTTATCTCCGTGTCAAATTTCATCCATATCCGTTCAGTAGTTTTTGCGTGAAAGAGTAAGTAACAAACATCCATCCATCCATACTTACAAACTTTCTCGTTTATATTATTAGTAGGATGATAGAGCATCATTTACTCACAAGCTAAGCACAGCTTGTTCTATGGGTACTTGATGACAGGTACCTACTTAATTCAATACATTATTAATTCAAAACAATTTTTTTATTATGTATACTTACATACAAAAATATTTTTAGATTGTAGAAATATTTGTCCCAAGACGGTTATCGAATTCGCAACCAGACAAGACACTTCACCCACATACGTTTTCATATACCTCGTACACACTTTTATTTTTTTTATCTTTGATAGTAGTCTTTTTACAGACTGTATAATTAAATATAATATAATAGTAATCATTATTAATAATAACTCTTATTATCTGCGTTTGCTATATCGCCGAATAGTAAAAGGCGGTATCTCGTTTGTGTTGGTTTTGCGTTGGCTTTTAGAGTATAAAATGTCCAGGTTATTTTAATTCCATGAAGAATTACACACTGTTTAATGTAAAGTTAATAGTAAATAATGAGTTTCAGCAAAATCCAGAGGAAAACATGTTTAGATATATAAAGTTTTAATAACTAACGTGAAACCTACCAGGTTGAATTCAGATTTGCTAAAGCAATGTTAAAGGTGGACTTCGATGTTTAATACCTTCATTTATACCTGTTTAATACTACACGATCACTACATAGTATAAAAAGTAGCTTTCTCTGTCCCTAGACCCCTATGTTCCTATGAAGGTTTATATCTACAAAACTACGCAACAGATTTTGATGCGTTTTTTTAAATAGAGTGACTCAAGATGAATGTTTATACGTATTATAAAAACGTGCGAAGCCGGGGCGGGTCGCTAGTTTATTAATAAATGTTTAATACCTTTATTTATACCTGTTTAATACCTTCATTTAAACCTGTTTAATACCTTCATTTAAACCTGTTTAATACCTTAATTTATACCTATTAGTTGTCCTTAATACCTGGCCAGTTATCATCGCCAGGGCTCTACCAGAAAACCAGCTTAGCGTTGGGCCAAGCTAAATGCAACACATGCTGAATTGGGGACCCTTGTTTACCTTGTTTCTTTCTATTTGGAACGGCTGTATGTATAGCAATGCTGATGCACTGTGCCAGATACTCACCAGCTCTCGGGTCACGAGAAAAATAAATATTTAATTAAAGATTGGCCATGTGGATTTTTTTATAAGTTACAAAGCCAATACCCAGCAGCGAGCGAAGTCGGATTCTAAGGGATGAATTACATTCCATCAAACAAACCAAAAAAACTTTTAAATATAGATCTTCTTATACTAACATAGGGTAAACAAATCGCGGGCTACAGCCTTTCAACCATTATCATAATAGGAAAAAACCAGCTCAATATTTTACTGAAAGGTTTGATCGATGAAAATATTTGTTGACTCACACAATATTTGCCCAAGCCCTGATATTAGGCTGTGCACACAACCGTGATAGGTTAGAATCATATGACATATCGCCACATTTCAACCTAACTGTTGTAGAAGCCAGTGGTTATATTGATTAATGTTTATTACTGGTAGATTTGTAGATCGTTTTTTTGATTCACATTCATAGATAGCACAGTATAAAATCTATTAATAGACAAAAATATAGATAGGCACGTAGGTCGGTAAGAATGTATGAACTTATTTTATGATACAACTAGTATCTTCACCACGGCTTTGCATGTGATTTTTCTATGGACACGTCTCAAGTTCCCATTGGAACTGATATAAGTAGCCTCTGTGTCATTCTATGGCTAGATCAACGTTTATTCAAAAATTTTAGCCTGAGCCTATCAGTAGTTTTTGCGTGTAAGCGGGACAAACATCCATATGTCTTCGATTTATGCGATGAAAAGTAGCCTATGATAGGATATTCCATATTAGAATTAAGCTAGGTTCATATTGCTGTGTCGGGGTGTGTTGTGGCGCGACAGAACGCTATCGGTCTCATAGATTTAGTATGACTAGATTCACATTAGTAGCTTGTGTTGGGGTGTGGCGCGATCTGTCGCTAATGTGAATCTAGTCATAATAAATCTATGAGACCGATAGCGTTCTGTTGCGCCACAACACACCCCGACACAGCAATATGAACCTCGCTTTACACAATATTCCAAGATTAGAACTATGCTACTAGTTTTTGCATTTCATATAACCTAGTACTGTATGCGTTTATGTATATTCTGTGCCTCGGATTCAGAAGGTGATGGATTCGATTTTCGCTGGGGACAAATGATAGCACGATCTGCAGATTTATTCAGAGTGTTTTCTTTAAACAAATAAATATATTTCACTTAATGTAATAAGTATATTAGTTATATAGTGTATCTAAAATGTTACTAAGTGTATTCACACAGCTCTGCTTAGCTTGGGGCTAGATGTTACTGTGTGTATTCACACAGCTCTGCTTAGCTTGGGGCTAGATGTTACTGTGTGTATTCACACTTTTAATTCACCTATAGGTATCCACTTCTAAGTTATCAATATAGCTCAAAGACTAAGTTAGCTGAAGTGGAAGTGGGCCGACCATATCTTGCAAAGAACCGACAACCACTGGGGTAAACGTGTTCTTGAGTGGAGACCGTGTGGGCCAACAAAGTGTAGGAGGAACTCCAGCCAGGTGGGATAATGACCTGCGAAAGACTGCAGGCAGATACAGAAACCACTAATTAGGGAAACCTAAAAACAAGGGAATCAAGTCTAGCAGTGTATGTACTAATATAAATGTTGATGATGATGAGGTATCTACTAATATCTACACTTCGACCAATATTAGGAAGGTTATATAATGGTCGGCGTACGTTTACTTATTAACGTTTGATAATATCAAGGAATACTAATATCAAGATATTAGTATTGATTGATTTATGCGTAGGCATAGTTAATACGTAGGTATTAACTTCAACCAATTGATGACTGGGCGGGCATATCATCGCTGAGTTGTAATAGGCTTAATATAAAACAAGACGAAGTGTATTGTAATTTGGTTTTATTTTT
The DNA here is from genome assembly GCA_944547425.1 of Eupithecia centaureata. NCBI lineage: Eukaryota > Metazoa > Arthropoda > Insecta > Lepidoptera > Geometridae > Eupithecia > Eupithecia centaureata. Next base: position 11,558,701 of record OX155689.1, read on the forward strand.
AATTTTATTTTTAAGTAGTTATTTGTTAGTTTTTCTTTTCGATTTTAAATTTTGGGTACAGGTACTATTATGTACGCTCTATTCATTAAACTTTCGTTATTAGTATTATATTTGTATAAATCAAAGTTTTGTGATTAGTATTATATTTGTATAAATATTTTATTTTTAGTTAGTTTTAGTTCAGTTACTTAATTTTACTATGAGTGGAAACTGTCCTAGCTTCATTTGTTCTAGCGCACGGACCTATTGTTACTTAAATATAAGCTTTTTGTTTCCCAAATAAATAAATAAATAAATAAATAAATAAATAAAATTTGATGACCAACGTGGCGTGGTGGACGAAGATCCGCATGTGACTTCGAGGGTTAGGGGGTTCGATTCTCCGCTTGGGATTATGTTTGCACGATCTGTAAATATTAGTTCCGGCGCTATCTATGTATTAAAAATATGTTTTTGTAGATAATAATAATAATAATAATGCTGGACAATCCACACAGCATCATCTAGCCCCAAGCTAAGCAGAGCTTGTGTTATGGGTACTAGATGACTGATATAAGTACTTAATACAATACATTACATAGATAGATATTTTATTTATTATACATAGAAAACACCCAGACCAACGGAACAAATTTCTGCAGATCGTACACAAATTTGTTCCGAGGCGGGAATCGAACCCGCAACCTCCTGCGTCGCAGGCGGACCTTCGCCCACCGCGCCACATCAGTCGTCAATAGATCGTCAAGATAATCGTAATCGTCAAGATAATGTATTGAATTAAGTATTTCAGTTATCGTGTAGGTACCCATAACACAAGTTCTGCTTAGCTTGGGGCTACATGAAGTCTGGATTGTCCAGCATTATTAAAATTTATTTATTCCTTTTTCTAGTATTCACATTAGGTTCTGGATGGTACAGATAATATTCGGAGAAAAGACAAAGAATAAACTCGCTTTATCCACAACTAGACTTAACAAGTCATCTTTCAAAAGGCAATGTATACGCTTCTTCCACTAAACTCCAATTAAATTGCAAAAAATATCAGAATTAAATTCAAACATGTTTTCAAAACTATGTGTTTAAAAATGCTTGCTTCTTACTAGAAAATATAAAACCTTGGGACGGTTTCTGTTACAATATAAAAACCTACATCATCACAAGGTAATATCTTGTTAATTTCTTTACTTTACCTTAAAAAAATAGATGTAAACAAAAATGATCAGTTAATTTATTTTATTAACTTAGGTAATATAACTTGAATAGTTGACGTGTCGTTAGATTCCTGTAGGGTCTAAAGGAAATAAAGCATTTTGATTTTGTCTGAGTTTAACCTTAGCAATATTTATAAGAAGTATTTCCCATTAATCCTTTAACCTCTTGTCAGGTTAAAAAACCAATCACTTAATTTTATTTATTTACTATTAGCACCCGTTGCTTCACCCGCGTCACATCCATCCATTCAAACTGCTGCGATTTGCTTTCTAAATGCATTCTTTTCATTTTGATTTGATAACCTTTTGAAAATAGGTATCTAAAGAAAAAAAACAAATGACAGACAATGTTTGTACCTACATTTTAATGCGATTACGATAATCGATACTAACGAACGATTTTACTTCCATACAAATGCCAAGTCAATGGCGTGTCCACTTATTTTATCATTTAATTCCGTTAAACAAAGGAATTTGTGAAATTCAAACGTATAGTTTATTAAACCTATCATAAGCTTTTTCTTGCTTGTAATTTTCGTTGTTAATAAATAATAATAATAATAAATCATTTATTTTGACACACAGTTATACAGTTACATATTGAATCCTTAGGGTCCTAAACTAGCCTAGGCTGTGTTTTAGGATCCAGGGCTTCTCCTTTTATATTTTTACACATTTGTGTCTTATTTGAGAAACAAATTTAAAAAAATAAAAAATTTAAATTAAAACTAATCGACATGAAAAAAAGTCTTAATACTTAATTTTCTTTTTCATTAAATGATAAAAAAAACATTTAATGAAAAAGTAGTCGACATGAAAAATTATTATAAAGATGAAAACCTACTATTCAAATTTGCTGCGTTAGAAGTTAAAAATGAATTTTTATACTAAATATGAACCTCAGAAAAAAAGAACAGAAACAAACATCTGTGAGTGTATAAAATCAATAAAAAAGATTCAATTTACACTTTCAGAATTACGATATCTACATATTTATCCATACACATACAATAATATTTATTCATTTAGATATAAATAAAGATTACTTTTTTTAATGCATCTGTAGTACTGTAGTCATTTCTACGCCTTCTCTTCTACGTCATCGTTCTTCGTGGGGGCGCCTCTTTAGGTGCTATTTGCGCCTTAAGTCGCTTGCCTACCAATCGAACTCCGCTATCGTTTGAGCGATGACGATTGAAGAAATAGAATCACTTCGTAGCGAATGCTGGTTGGCTAGGCCTACAGGCTTAACATGTCAAATGTTTGAGGCACTTAATGTCTAAGCAATTAAGAAAACTCAATAAAAATTGGCTAAACTTTTTGTTAACAACGCTTGAGTCCGTAAGATACTTCAAAAATTTTCAACATTTTGTATACTACTGTTTTATACATACTGAGAGAAAGTCAAAATATTCTTTGGAGACCATTTAATTGCCTAGATATGTCACATCACGTGACAATCTAGGCAATTAAATACGTAACATAATATAAAAATACAACTCGTAATGTTATTTAGGACGATGGGTGGAGTGGATCAGAATACAACAGAAAAAGAGGATTAAATTCTGTTAGAAACTAAGTACTTTAGCTTTGATACCTTTCATTCATGACGTCAATCCACGTCACTACACAACAGTCTACAGCAATCATCACTAACTACAGTTGGTAATCATCCGACACACATAAATATTAATGTCGTGGCTCTTCAAATGTCAGTGGACTTCGACCGTTTGCCTTGGATACAAGGCTTTTGCTACCCATAGCGTGGGTACCGTAGAGAATAAACTATCAGACTCCATTACCGTAGACCATAATGGTGATCAACTTGACACATTGACCTATCGATCAAAAAATTTATTCTGCGAAGAAACTACTAGAACAGTGAACTTATAACCTGTAAATTTATTTTAATTTTATTTATTGAATCAATATTTCAATTATTTTAGAAAAAATGTTAAAAGTTTACTTGTCAAAGTTGGGTGTAAACTATTATTGATAAATTACACTAGTTATCATTACGTTCACATAATTATCATTGTCTGTCTGTAGAGTCTATTTCATTGTTTCTTAATTGTTGTTTGATATTTTCACCTTAGTTTTTCGAAAACTACTTTTGAAGTTCCTCTGCCGGTAATAATAAATATATCAATATTCTACAAAACGGTAAATGCCAAGTTAGTTTTCTTTGACGTAAACGCGTTTAGAATAGATACAATTTATAGTTTAAAGGTCATCTCTAGCTTGGCAACAGAAGTTATACATTTTATAGCAATGTATAACTTCTGTGAATTTAACAACCGGCATATTTACATAACAACTTATCATCGTTTAGGTCGTTTTTTGATGCTGGCAATGATTATGAGCAGAACTAGATAAACTTCGTTGGATGAAAACTATAAAATTAATAGTTTGCTGTGTCCACACAGCCGGTCCGTATTTATTTATTTATTTATTATTATTAATACTGGACAATCCACACAGCATTGTCTAGCTCCAAGCTAAACAGATCTATTATTATGGGTATTAAATGACTGATATATTTACAATATTAATATATTAAATATTTTTTATCATACTTAGAAAACATCAAAAACAAAGGATTAAATATTTGTAGACAGTACTAACATTTGTCCTCAGACGGGAATCGAACACAAAACCTCCTGCATCGCAGACCTTCGCACGCCATGCTGCATCGGTTGTCAGTATATTTAATTTGATAAGCGTCATGAAGTCAAAATATTATTTATTTCCTTTGAGGGATTTATTTCCTCTGCAGAGAAATCATTTATTCTGACTCTTTGACCGAAAGTAATGAATATCCTCTCCTACCCTAAACCTCCGTTTCAGCTGCTTTTTAACTCCAATTCTACAAAACTGAACAGTAAAATCCAGTCAATACAACTTATTGAATAAATAATGAGCAAACATCAGCGAAAGCTTCATAGAAGCAAGAATCTATTCCGCTCGAGCAAACATAAGCACATCCCAAAGAAATCCAAACATTCCTTTCACAAAAACGGAAAACCGGAAAAACATAACACATTCGTATTCCTATTCATGCAAAGACGGTAGGCTTAACTGGTAACCTTTTCATGCGGCGTAGAGGTGCTACGGACCTACGGTGCGACGGTGCTACGCCGCTACGTCAGTTCGCCTCGAGCCGCGGCCCGCGCTACACGCTACGCCGTAGCGGTTATAACGGATAACGACTTGTTGCGATGAGTGACCCTAACGGTTTTGTTCCTGCGGATATTTGTTAATGCTGAACATTTAATGTGAAGTGTGAATTTGTATCGGTAATACAAGATAACTTAGTTTCTTTGCGTTTAGATCGCTTGTCTGTTTTTTATTGAACTAGCATAATTTCACTGCGAGCTGAATTGTAGAAAACAATTGAATTTTAACACAAAGTTATGTTAATGTTTTTCCAATATCTAAAAATGCTATTCTGTTACTAAAAGTTGTTCTCTTTTTAAATTATGAATATTCTAATTAGAAATTTTGTCAATTTTAACAAGACTTATAAATAAGCTTCAGAAAACTTGCATTTGGCAATCAAGAAAAAAATCTAAGTCCCTTACTTCTCTTCTTATACACTGACTCAGCTATTAACAAGAAAACAGTTACAAAAGGATTTAGTTAAATGGACGCACAACCCATTAAAAAAACACGAGATTTGTTGTGCGTAATTGTTCTTTTTGTTTCTTTCATCATTCTGTAATTAATCATGACGTGCTTAGCTTTTTTGTCAAGAGTCACGGTACATGATTTCCTCGTTGTCACTTCCAAGGGTGTATCTCACATGGACCTTTGTTCGAGAGGCTCTTCCGCACCGGAAGACGGAAATTGGCTCTACTCACACTAAAAGAGGTTGTTCTTAGACATAAAATGATGGAAACATGAACTGTTTTGATGGATAATGGCACTTATGTTTTTGTCACAAGGTTCCATGTATCCCAATTCATGTACAGGATGTATATTACTACGTTAAAAAACTGTTATTTCAAAAATATTAAGTGTACTAAGATTCTTAACATGAAATTAAGAGGAGAAACTCTTCGATTCGAAAAGAGAATCTAGCTCATTTCGTTATTTAATAAAAATCTATACCGATATTATCCGTTCCGTGGTCTACATTTTATATATAAACGTATCAATATAATGTACCTATCCATCGTTAAATTAATACCAAAACATTAGATTACTATCACACAAAAAGGCAGTTCTATTTTCGTTTCCACCCACAAGTGTTCATATTTTAGTATAAAATAGATTTTTCCAGGAAAATAAAATACTAGTGTAAACTATCAAACACGACAATGTATCTGAAAAGACGATGAACAAGTCTGAAGTGAGTGATGTGTTGAATAGTGACCATGAGGATCGAGAGGTCGTGGTTTTGGTCCATGATACAGGCGTTGGCGTTGCTGCCCACCATGGCTATGAAAGGTAAATATGCCTTAACTCCTTTGTAAAACTACACAGGGTCAACTTGACGTTCCTGAGCTCTTAGGATATATTAATATTTCTAATAGATCAATATGGCATCCGATTAATCTAGACCTAGTAAAATTAATCATTTAGTCAAATCATCTCATGGGGTAAATTTAGAATGGGATCAGCTTACTAGAGCCATTTAAAAGTCTTCACCAGTCTACTGTTTCATTTGAGCCTCTTCTATGAAGTGTTTTATTTGCTCTTAACAGTCGAGGGTAATGCCATAATCGAACTTAGTATATACATATGCACTATGCATAAAATGTTACTATCACTTCGCATAAACTTCAGTAGAAGCAAATAAGTCAGTATAATGATAACGTTGAATTTAACTAATATAAAAGAAACAGTACAAGCGTAATTTTTCCCGATTTTTTTTAAAATTTGAGCTTGTACATAGCTATGTAAAATTGCACAGGGTCAAATTAACGCGAGCTTTTAGAACACATAAAAGTTCCAAAAAATCATTAGGCATCTAGCTAGATATTCCATTCAGTTTCACGAATTATCAAATGAGACTTCTCTACTGAATTTTTTTTTTCAGTAGAGAAGTCTCTACCTTTAACTGTTTCAAATTTGATGGGCAGGATGCCATTCATGGCAGCACAACTAAACCAATTCCAATCTCCCAGGTGGGCTTCGCTACTGAGTTTTATTCTAGATATTATGATGATTTTAATATTATTTGAAGATAAACTTACATTCTTTGAAAAGTAGCGGATGGATTGGATATTCATAAAATTGTTTTCATTCAAAGATTCCCTAGATAAGATCACTTTGATGCGCTAAGCCTTATTGTACTTTTTTTTTTAGACTTTTTTTTTACTTGTGTTACGTATTTTTGGTAAATAAAGCATTTTTGTATTATATTAACCCAAACAACGTTAACATACCTAAAGTGATTAATTATAAAGGCAGGTAAACCACAGGTTATTTAAAACCTCTGTCTAATGAATAAGAACGCAAACTAATAAAATAAATTAGTTTATTTATTATTTATATTACAAAAACATTTTAAAATAATTTATGCTATAAGCTGAGTAAAACTATAACGTTAAATATCAATTTACCACTATAACCTTCATAAAATCATATATTATTCAGACAGAGGCCGCTATCACTCTATATATTTGTACCTTTTAATGAACTGAATGCGGGTGTCATTAAAGCTTATCGATAAATAACCCAGTGTTTTTAGTTAAGGCGCAAACAGCACCTGGCGTCCCCACTTATTTTATCATATAACTCCGTTAAACAAAGGAATTTCCCAAATTCACACGTACAGTTTGCTAAAACTATCATAAGCTTTTTTTTTAATGCATCTGTAGTAGTTTCATTTTGTCTATTATAGGAAGAGATACGAAAACGGAGCTTGGTGTCCACCAAAGGTAACTTCGTATCTCTTTATAAACTAGACAAAATAAAAATTAAGGTGTGTGTTGCTATCTAACTTAACTTTTTGGAAATAACCCAGTGTGACTGTTTAAACTACCTATGTTTTGATAACTATTTCATCCTGTTTTATGAGACTGATGTCATTAGGATACCCATCACATAAAATGCTCACTATTATTTTTACTAGAAAATAAGTTAAAAGTTTGATATGATACTGAACTTAGTTATTAAAAGTTACCGTTTGACTGTTCAAACTGTTTCAATGTCTTTTCTCCTTCTGTTGCACAGACTCTTATTGGACTGGTCTCCTTAAGAGACCCATTACATAAATTCTCGCTATTATTTTTAATAGAAAATAATTTTAAAGTTTGTTGAATTACCTAAGTTACCTATGGAAAATAACCCAGTGTGACTGTTGAAACTGTGTTTTGATACTTAACTAATTCCTCCTGTTGTCCAGACTTTTATGAGATTCATTGGAAAAACCCATCACATATATTTTTTACTTTTTTTTCTACAAAATAAGATTAATTATGTAAGGCATATATAAGACTGCTTGCATATGCTGAATGCGGCAAGCTGAAGACAGGGCGCTATGACGCTCATTGGGGGAGGGCTATGTCCAGCTGTGGACTAATATAGGTTGAGTATGATGATGATGAAGGCATATATTATTATGATAAAGAACCGAAGAAAGTAGGTTCTTAAGATACAGGTTTCTAGTTCGAGGAACAATGATGTCTTTTAAAATAAATGATTATTATAATATATGAGAACTGACAGGATATAGGGAATGGGCGAATAGGTTTCATAATATTTTTTAAATTTAAAAAACTAATATATGTTTATTTTTTATTTCATAGACATAATACTAAAAAAAATAGGATACAACCTACTACTACTT